>JAJHUR010092402.1:0-19025 GCA_027495735.1 Lutjanus campechanus
AATCCGGGTGCCTAAGCTCATCAGTCACCTGGAGGGAGGGCTGAGCGTCGGTGCCAAATACCTGTAGTGCCAAGCTGTACTGAAACCTCTCCACAGTACCTGCGTTCAATGTTTTTTGCACCCAGATCTTGAAAAACACAGACATTTGTAAGGTTTCGCTGGCAGCAAATCGCAGCAAGCCTGCACACTACTGCAGCTACAGCTACATATAGTCTGCGGTGGTGAAGTCAAGCGTGGTGTATTTGACAGAGTTGGCAGCTGAGATGGCATCAAAATGTTCCAAAGTATGGAAGTTTTAAAAAAAAATGGTATCGGTATCACGTTAAGGATACTGGTATCATAATGTTTTAAGCCCTACCTGGAGGAAACCCTGAAGTCATCTACTCTAGTTATGACTGATAGGTTTGTGTTTGGAAAATACATAAGGTTTGGTAACAATAAGGGATTTCCACGGGCTCAGTCCATACCGTCGTCCAGCCCTTGTGAAACCCCCCCTCGCTCCTCTATAGGTGCTCACTTCAGAGGAAACTATAGTTTGCACATATCCTGGTCCAGAGGCTCCTTGATGACTCATAGGTAAAATGGAGGTCACAACTCCTGGAAGTGGAAGAATGGTTGGGGTGGGGGGAAACAGCTCTCTTCTTCAGCCCGCTGCCTTGCAAAACTTGTTTGCACTGTAGCTGTGTTTGCCCAATGTGGTATGAGGACAGCATGAGGACACCCAAAAGGGCCTATTTTACAGTGCAACAATGCAAGGAAATCCATGAAAGGCCAATCAGATAAGGTGGAAATAAATCAGCTAGTAGGACCCGCAAGGACTGCGTTTTAATTTGAGATCAAACAAAGAAACTACAGCCGAAGAAAGAGAGCAGGCCGCTCATTTACAGGATTGGTTTCACCTCTTGTTTCTTTGTAAGTGCAATACTTCCTTGAGTTGCTCTTTTACCTGTACGGCCCTTATCATTTCTTACTGCTGCGAATGTACTGCCCTGTCAGGGGAGTGACGCCACACCGAGACTCAAGACTTATTAGGTTCAAAGACGAGTGAAGCAGGAATTGTAAGCAAATGTTTCCACTCGTAGCACAATGCATACAGTTTTTGATGGATGGAGGGAACTTGTTCTTGTCACTGTGGCTCTGCTAGCTGCTCTGTGAAACGTTCAAGGCTCACAACAAATAGAAAGACTAGATCTAAAACCTTTTTAGCGGCATGTTTTGGTCAATATTAGAACAGATTAAAGAGCTGTTGAGTTATTTGAGGGTAAAATAGGGACTGTTGATCCCTACAAAATAAAAACAATAAAATTTAGAGCTATAACTGACCTGCAGACTGCAAACTAGGACCTGTATTTAATAAAACCGTAGATAATATTCTTACAAAGGTAGGGCAACTGTTACCTACACATGTTGAACTTGTTAAAGAGCTCTTCTGGTGCCTAAGACATGAAAGGAAACTGTGAGGTAAAAGCAAACATTAGGTCTGAGCCTTATGTGTAAGCAGGTTAACTTGCTCTTTAAGCCTGAAAGCCTCAAGCCCAAAAACAAGAGCACCATTCAGACAATAGGACAATGGAAAAGTAGAGGGCACGATCCAGGCTCACGCTTAAAAAGCCAAGCCCTTGCCATTTCTGTGCGAGGCCTATCTCAGCCTACAACCTGACACCCGGGGCCGTCTCACCCCTGCAGCTGGCTGCAGAGTGCCTGGCCACAGCCTGGTGCTCCGCTGCGACCAGAAATAGCAACGCTGGCTAATAAACGCAGATCCCACAAATGCAAGCCTTCACACGAGCCTTAGACATATCCCACGCCACGTCAAACTGTAGGTAACGTCTTGCACTTCAGGTCAATGTTAATGGTCCAACAGTAGATTTATTGTGTGTCCAGAAAACTCGGGCTGCAGTGTCACAAAGCAGTGTGATAAACTGAGGCACTGAGGCACCTGTCGCTCTGCTGAGTTGATCTGGTTCCACTCCACATAAACCACCATGGTGATAAATGTTAAGCTTTAGCTGGCTAAACATAGATGCATCTTTTAATAGTGAAGGCTGGGGTTGTTCAGATACGGATACCAGTATCAGAGATGCCTCCAATACAGAATTAAATGCGTGAGTTTGTGAGATTATGCACCGATTCTTGAAACGGGACCCTGCGTTTGTGTATATTTTTAAACACAATGATATCCGGTAATTGGTAAGTTTAGGTATCAGAATCGGTAACTGGAAGGAAAAAACGGTATTGGAACATCTCTGGTGAAAGCATGACTTCCAGATGGTATTTTTTAAAGTCCTAATAAAAATATGCAAATTGTACTATGATCTCATTTAGGAATACAACACAGGGCTGGGCAGGGCACAAAATTAGCAGCAGGCAGCCACGGCCATTCAGTGAATGTTCTCTCCATTTGTACCTATCCTTTAACTTAATTAACATTTAGGCAATAACATTTTTTGATAAGCAATAATTTTATAATTACTATTATTTGTTTGGTTTTATCACACTGACAAAGCCAAGACAGCTGACAGTGTACTGGAGAGGAGCTGTGTGACGTGTTTTCATTTTGAAAGTTCACTGTATTGTAGGGTTGTCACAATACCAGAATTTTAAACTTAAACTTAACAATACTAGTATTAAAAAAACGATACTCGATGCCTCTTTTGATACCACAACAGAAAGAATAAAGCCCCAGGCAAACAAAATTTTAATTAACAAGCTGCACAAAGTGCTGGACCAGAAAAAGTCACACAACATTGTCAGTTTTTGTGCTGCAAGCCACATTTCATGCAGGACAATAAAGACTGAACTGAACTGAGGCTTTGAATAAACACTTGAATCATTTGTTTTTTATAGCTTCAGTACTTTCAATACTATCAAATGTTAGTACTGCATCATTTTAAACAATGTGGTACTGAAACGTACTTAAGTATTGACACTTTTGACAACCTTATGACTGATCATCAATTTGATTATTCTAAATGTAACTTTTCATCCTTTTGATGCACTAATATCTGTAGCGTGAGGTCAACCATTTTCAGCCAGCCCTGATAGTAAAATAGTTTAACTTTACATTAAACAGTAAGGCTTTAGTGGCTAAGTTATTAAAATGACCAATATTACGATGAAATCCCAAATGAAGGACATCTTTATCCATTATCCTCATACTCGAGAGGACACAGCTGGTCTAGCTTACACCTGTTTTGCCATCAGCGTACTGTTTTCAGACTCAGTTTAATACGGGCAACTCTGACTATTTAATTGCAAAATCAGGCCGGTTCATTCACCAAATGAAGGGAAAAAATGTCAACATTAGGGCTGCATGATTTTTCCTTTATAAAAAAATTTGCAGCTTCTGCGACGTGGTTACTGCACTTGGATATATTGCGATTTTGATAAATGTTTGATTAATTGTGCAGAACCAGCGTGTAGGATTTATTGGCATCTAGAGGTGAGGTTTGCAGAGGGCAAACAACTCACATCGCCCTCCCCTTTCATGTGTGCAGGAGAAGCTACAGTCGCTGCAAAACTCAAAAACTCGCACAAGATGGTTTCTGGAGTCAGTGTTTGGTTCGTCCATTCTAGACCACCGTAGAAACATGGTGGTGGCAAGATCGCGGCCTCAAAGGAAGAGGACGTACGCCTTCTGTAGACACACAAGGCTCATTCTAAGCAGATTATACACCGATTAAAACATACTTATGAATACTATATTCCATTTCTGCCAATAAATCACACCAAATCACACTGGATTTTTATAAAACACAATTTTATGATTAACCTAGTTCAGCAAAAGCATTTCAACAGGTCAACACGTCCTGTTGCCACAGCGATCAGTTTCAAACTAATGTGAATATCATGATATGACATAAGTGATGTCATTTCCTGGTTTTAAAGGCTGCATTACAGTAAACTGATGTCATTTTCTAAACTTATCAGACTGTTCTAGCTGTTCTGTTACTTGCATTTACTAACTTAGTCATTATATCTGTATTACTAATGATTGTTTACCAAAAATCTCATTGAGTTTAGATTTTGTGGAAGCACCGATAGTCATCCTAACAACATTGTCACAAGATTGATTTTGTCCATATCAGTCTGCCATTCTTTATATATTGTTGGGTAGTTCAATCTACAGCAATGCCTCATATTCTCTAAGATGTTTTCCAAACTTTTTTTTTCCTGGGGTCCCAATTTTTTAACAAGACAAACCATCGCGACCCAAGTCACAATAAGCCTTATCGGTAAATTCAGGAGTTCATTTGTGCATAAATGAACGTTCCTGACCATTTTCGGATCACCTTACATTATCTTGACGGTTTATTAAAAAACATATGCAGATGTTAAAACTTTACAAACAAGGAATAAATTCTTTTAGGCTGAGTTAACAGGCCATCTCATTGTTTTTATTTCCCCTAACCCTCTTATCAGGAAAAAAAAAACATAGGACATTTTAGCCTAAATGAGATAAAATAAGCGCATTTAGACAGAATTAACTGGCTCTTGTTTTTTTTCTTCTCATCAGTAAAACAATAAATGCTTTATAAAAGGTGTACTGCAGATATAAATCTTAAATTTGCAGAATTACCTCCACAGTCTTTTATTTATTTGGGGAACCACAAAAAAAATCTCCCTGTGACTCACCTTTTTTAATTAGTATTAGAGGATTTGCAGTATGTTATTTTATATATTAACATATCTATCATTTATCACAGCATGGCCCAAACAGATATTTTTTTTATAAGCCTTATTGCACAGCCACACTCTGCTGCACCAGCCCCAATAAGAAACATTTAAACTAATATTTCTTAACTTTGTTATCTGGTGAAGCCATTTCCCCACCAGTCCTCCCTGCAACGATGAATAACAGTGAGTGTGAGTAATCACACTGGTCTCTTGCTTTTTAAGACGAGGACAGGTTTTGGAGGATATTGCAAAAGCAGCGTTTGGTTCCACCTCAAACGTGATGAGATAAAGCTCAGGATGAGTTGTTCATCTCGGACAAAAATTTCTGTCATGAAAAATTGAATTTCAGGCCTGACGTCACTCAAGTGAAACCACATTAGTCAGTGAGTCATGGCTGTTCATAGGGAATATCGAGACAGGAGTTTTAATGCTTTACTTTCACTTAATTCTGTTTTAAAGATATATTATTTAAAAAACGTGCATTTGCATGTCAGAGGAGGTAGTTTCTGACTTGTGTTACGTTGCTGGTGACATATTGTGAGTTCATCCGGTCTGTAACGTGTTTGAAAAAACTTAAACCAGTGAACACTTGCTCTTTACAAAAGATGAAAACAGTCTGCACTTTATTCACACTACGAATACACATTTTAAACCCGAAAATATAGCGTTACCGGTGTATAAATACACGGAATACACTTTATTTTCCCACAAAAAATTGCTGCAGGTTAACTTGACGTTAGGCTACAGAGCTGTTAGTTAACGTTTAACGGCTGTTATTTGACGTAACCTATAGCAACACTAACCGTTAAAACTTTAAACAACATTAATTAACACGGTCACTTCCGCACGAAACTACCGGTTTAAAACTTTCAGGATAAGTTACTTTGGATAATTGTTTCCCAGGCCTCAATCCATGGATAATTCCCAGACAACCCTTTGGGATCTGTTAGAGGCCCTTTACTTAAATACAACACTACACGCTCACAGCGACTCAACTTTAATTAAATAAAACACTTTACTGACTTACAAGTGAGTCTGTGGAGCAAGTTTGCGCACTTTTCGCAACAGTTGTCAACTTTTCCTACCTGCACGGAATCGGCGGCCATCTTGGTTTTCGCCTTTGAATCAAATCCTACGGGGAGAGAGGAGGGGAGGTGGAACTCCAAAAACAAGCCTTGTTTTAAGTTTCCCTCTCTGGCGACAAAAAAGAAGCGATTATTTGGACCAAATCATCGGTCATCTCGGGTACACGGGGCTTCCCATGTCGTCTTCACACTTCATTTACGCGGTCACACCGTCCTAGAGGGGTCCTGGAGGGTGGACTGGTGCTCATAAATAAGAAAGCTGGAGCATAAATCTGTCCCAGTGCAAGTTGGAGAAAGAGGCGGTGGTTACAGTGGAAGAGTCCGCCCAGAGGAGCGGGGCTGCTGCTGCTGCTCCTGCTGCTGCTCCTGCTGCTGGGCTGCTCTCTGTCCGGACAGTTAACACACACACGTGATACTAAACTTCATAAAGTTAGTTAGACTGGCCCTACCTCATGATATTAACCTGAAGTCATCCTGAAAGCAATAGCAACAAAAAACAAACAAACATTCATCTCAGGTCAGGGTGTTTTAAATTAAGAATAAAATATATTAAAATTAATGTGCAGACAAAGGAAGCCCCACATGGAGAATCCAAATATCCCTTTGTGCCTTTTAATCAGTGATATAAGAAGTATTGAGATGTTTTTCTCAAGTGAAAGCAGCATCAATACCTCTATTTAAAAAAGTACTTTAATGCGAGTAAAAGTCCTGTTCTAACGGTAGGGGAGAGTGGGGCCATTTGTAACAGGGGACAAGTAACACAACTATTTACTCCAATTGAAAATAAGCTAAAGCATTTAGATTAAGATAAGATAAGATAAGATAAGATAAGATATTCCTTTACTAGTCCCACAATGAGGAAAGTTTCAGTGTTACAGTAGCAAAGTGAATAGCAAAAATATAAAGAAGAATCAATAATAATAATAAAAATCAATAGAAAAATATAAGCAAGACGAAATCTAAAAAATGTGAACAATTTAAACACGGTAAATATAAAAATATGAACACTATAAACACAGTGAACATAAAAATAGGAACAGTATATACAATATAAGGAGGCTCTGCAGTTTACACTATTGTATGGAGGGAATATTCATATTAATATTTACCCTTACCATATGTTTACATTACCTGCGACACGACTACAAAACAGCCAAACGTGGTTGGCTGCGTTGGCCAAGTGCCAGTTCAACTCTGACTTGTGGTGCGTCACGCCCGACACGCAGCGTCAGTTTCTGGCTTCATGTCGCCGGCTTCCATTGAAGATGACTTGTAGTCTGATGCTGTGTCACTGGTAGTCTGAACATGCCAGTTACTCTGCACATGCCCAGTACGATTCTTTCTCTGCCCGTGGAAAAGGAGCAGGGCTTGTGGATATTAATTCTAGGCTATTGGTTAAAAATGAACATGAACAAACTATGCTAGCATAGGTGTTACTAGCTAGCATGTGAGACTTTAATATGGTTGCAAGATTTCCAGCCACATGACCCATTGTTTTGCTTTATTGACATACTTTTATGTTAGAAAAGTAATCCATTTCACTCAATTTAAATGTAAAATTACTTTTAATTCAATTTATGTCTAGAGATAGACGTTTGCTTTAAATACATATGATGCCCGGCATCAAAAACAATTTGAACTGTATCCAAAACAATCTGAAATGACATTATTAGATACCACAGCAGTGATGTAAGGTATGCTTTTATTTGAGATACACTGAGTTAATATGATTTATTTTTTTCAGTGTTACAATTGCCCCCAACCACTGCTACAGTCAAGGGGGCAATTGTAACCTTGCATTAAATTTAATATAATAGTCTTGTCCTTATTAGTGAAAATATAGAAATATATATAGTATATTATTCATAATTAATTAGTGCACATGTATATGTTTTTTTAAATACCAAAAGATGACTAAACACCTCATCTCACTCTCTTTTTCCTGTTCATGTAGGAAAAACTATGGTGGCTGTGAAACACCGTCCCTCTGCAGATGCTAAGGTATCAAAAACACAAAGCTTCTAATGAAAACATACGTGTGAATATTATTTTTTATTTATACATAGAGAGAAAATAAGACTTTTGGAACTGTTGTTAGCAGATTCAGATGGATTAGGGTCTGTTGTCCACAAGTTTAGATTATGTAAGAACCTCGAGTATTTTCCTTACTCACAACTTTATGATGCAAATCTCTCACCAATATAAAATTATGCTTCAGGGGTTCGGGGCTTTAAAGATACAAGAGTCGACTTCAGACAGCTGCTCAGGGTGATATTGTTTGGATTCCTGGTCCAATAAGGCGAAAATGTGAAATGATCAGACGGTAGGATCTCAATAAGTCAGAAAACAGGGTCAATGAGAAGGTTTTTCTTTGGAGTAAATCAAACAATCCTCCATGGGGCTAAAGAGGTTCATGATGATTTTTGAGGAAGCTGAGCAACAATATATGTCTAGGGATAATAATAAAATAAATAATAAACAATAAAAGTTGAGGCTAAAATAGTCAAATGATATTTTCTTAAAACCAAATTTATGAAAACATTCAAATCAAGCAAACAAAGAGTGAAAAGTCTTTAGGACTCCTCCCTCTGAAGCATATTTAAAAAACAACCAGGAGGACAACAGGTTGAGTGAATTACGTTGAATTAGGAGCTGAGAATGAATCACAGTTTCTTCTGTATTGTCCTTATTGTGATGAGTTCAGGTTACCTTTATTTAATGAAATGTCTGTTGTAAATCTGGTGCACTGACGCTGACAGAATGGAATGGTTGTTTAATTTTAATGCTTATAAGCTTGGAAAAAAAAACAGCAGGATGGTTTATTTGTTTGGTATTACTCATAAATTATGTTGCTATTCTGGTTTCTGGTCTGTTTTTCTAAATAATGTTGTAACCCTGTTTAGGCTCATCGGTGGTGGACAAAGTACTCCTGGTCAAATATTACTCAACTACAAGTGAAAGTTGCTCAGTCAAAATTTTACTCGAGTTAAAGCACTAGAGTACTTGCTTTTAAAAAGTAAACTAACTATAACTGTCAGATAAATGTGATGGGGTAAAAAGTACAATATTGTCCTCTTAAATGTTGAGTAAAAGTATAGAGTAGTGCAAAATATAAATACTATCAAGACTGCAGCTCAGGAAGTCTGTCAACAGCTTAGTCTTGATCATCAAACTGTAATTTAAATCATAAGGATCATGCAGATGCTAAATCAGAGTCATAGTTTACTTTTGTGTGAGATCAGGAGGAGCTGCGATGAAGAAACCACAGGACAAACACTGAACTCTTCTCCGCTGAGGCCGGTGCATGACATGTCACACCTCAGTGAGAAGACTTACTGCTGTATTACATAACCCACAGGGACACAGTCATCACAGGCCATATGTCTCAGAGTCTGGGCTCCCTCTGCGCTTATGGCCTGGTGTCACAGATATTTATCGGTGCCGGCTCCTCATTCATAAACTGAGCATTGTCCATGTTATAAAAAAAAATGGCAGAGGCCTTGTTGGGTGGACGTGTGAATGATGTGTTCCTGTTCAGATCCCCAAAAGGTGCAGTCTTTGTTTCTGTCTCCACAGTGACGGTCTCTCCAGAGGCAGACCAAGGACAGATGCTGCAGGCAGGACGACGTGGATCGATACGGTCTGTTAGACGTATCCACAACCTGCACTTAACTGGGTGAAGAGTTTGGTGTGGGAGGAAGATAAGTGAGGTGATATATAGTTGATATATACATATATTATCTGCTTTTATCAGAAACATACAAGGCTGTATTGTTCTGCCTTCCTCCAGCTGTTATTCCAGCCCGTTTCTTACAGCCCAATGAACATTATACTGATCTGTGGGCGTCTTATTACCCATAATAAACATGATGATTAATGCTCTGATTAATGGGATGATTATTAGGTTTTACTGTGCAGGCAGGTATTACGTATTGCTGCGCAAGGTTGTAAAAATCTGAGAACTCTTGATGCAAGATGTTCATTTTTTAGGGGGGTGAAAATTTGTGGTTCTGCAGGCCTACAGGTCTGTAACACTGACTGGTGTTCTGCTGTTTAAAGTCTGGTGTTACACCAAACATCTGACTCTGTGATCTGATTGGGTATTTCAGCCATATGTTGCCCCTGCACACGTCTTTATAATATTTTGTCACAGGAGTCTTGTTCAGACCAATGAGCCCTTAGCTCAGACTGGGGCAATATGCGGCCCGGGGACCGGATGTGGCCCACTGAAAGGTTTCATGAGACCCGCAAGGCCATCATGGAAGTACCAAAAGTTAAAAATCAAGCAAAGACACTCGATAGCATTTTGTTTACCATTAGACTTTTATTTTGAAAGCCCCCCCTGCAGTAACTCTGAGGACCTTTCAGGGGACGTGGACCTCCCGTTGAAGATCCATGCTTTATCATATTCTAAATTTTGATGAAATATAATGAAAAAGACCAAAGTGTTGACTAAATATCGACAGCTGAGGTGATGCTACATATCCTCCCTCTTTCTTCCGCTTCTCATACGATCGAATAAAAGCAAGAAAGCAGGAAAAAACACTTAAATATCTCCTCCAAACATGTTTTAAGACATATGAAAATACTCTGCTTTGAATAATAATTTGTTTTTGGTCTGTTTATTCCCACAAAAAAAAATTAAATTACCTTTCCTTTTTCCATTTCGTAACCGCTGGACACAAGAAGTCTCCTACTTCACAGGAGGTTTCAAGTTACCACATCACACTTGGTGCATTTTGGACCATGAATGCCTCCAAACTATTGGTGAGTTCACAAAATCACGCTCCGAAGTTAAACCTTCCCCTCTCAGCTGATGAATGCGAAAACTACCTTCTAGTGTCAAACTTTGCACATACATCATTCTGCACAGTGAAGGTCAAACATCCAGGCAAAGTAACAAAGAGCAAAAGTTTTTTAATGGTGGGCCACTTAAAAAATGTGCAGATTAGTTGAATTTGACTTGTCTTTAACTGTTTTTTTTATGCACACTAAAACTGATTTTACAGAAAGGGAAGGTGGATTGCTTTGGGCAACAACTTTGCTGGTTTACTGGTTCATGACATCCAGCCATCAGGGATCAACAGCACCATCACAGGCATCAGATCTGAAGATTGATCACAAATAAAAAGCCACATATTGGACAGAAAATCTTGTAAAGGCTAAAAGACAAAGAAAAGATGTGAAGATGTGCAAAAGCAACCTTTGATTTTCCCTCTTACAGCCTCATGAAAAGCCTCAGAGGGTTTAACGCGGAGTCCTAAACCTGACGTTAAACACTCCTCCTGGTCCAACTTTAAAAAAGCAGCCTGTGAGTGAGGCTCCTGAGTATTCACCCTCCATGTTTATCTGGGTCAGAAGGCCAACACCAGGAAGCTGTAACTGGAGACCGATCTGAGATTAATGGAGATGAGTCCAGCAGCTGACGACTGTCCAGGGATTACGTGAGAGCAGGGACGAGTAACGCCGAGTGGCGGCGCAGCACCGGCTCATATAAACTTTCTCTGGCCTCTGGTTGCTGCTCTCACTTCACATAACCACGCTGCTATTTTAGTGCTCTCAGTATATTTTTCTCTGCTGCAAGACGGTTGCTACCAAAACAAGAGAAAATGTGGAATATATACATTCTGGTTGGCCAGTGTCACTGTAAAAAAAAATCATACAGGAATTTAGTGGAATCAACTAATCTTTTCTCATTAACTTTACATAAATATTTAAGTTTTATTTGTTCAAGTTAAACTTCAATTCTAGTATTTATTTTCAGACTTATAAACATGAGTTCTTCTAAATTGAAATGAGTTGAATGAATGTACTGTGCAGAGTTCAATCAACTCATTAAATTAAGTTTCTAAGGAAACATGATCAGCATATTAGCAATATTCCCAGCATGCACTGAGAGTTTAAAACTCTTTGAAGAAAACACATGTGGAAACTTGTTTTGTTTTACAAGTCATGGTTGTTTGTTTTCATTTAATGAAGGTTATTTTTGAATTCAGTCCTTAAACTTATATTTAATATTTAATAAATTCAATGTGAGCAGTTTCACATGTTGTGAAATGAAGAACTGACTCTTCAAACTGAGATAAAATGTAAAAGGAAATCAAATTTGTTTTGTTCAGCAGTGAGACTGACGAGTTGTTGGTTCAGCTTAATAAGTTGTGCTTACTGAACATGTTTTACAGTACAACTGAATTAATAAAGTTAAAAACTCGTCTTCAGATTCAGTCAACTTAACATTTTAACCCAGGCCAGACACCAACTTTAAGTTAAAACTAATTTTTTTTACAGTGTATGACAAACTTCTGTGCTCTTATAATAAATTGCAGTGTAGGACAAACTTTTATAATAAATAGCAAAAACATAATTAAGTTGTCACAGAGACACATTTAACTCACAGCAATCACTGTATTAAATGCTGAAAAATGCTCTAGGAGGATATGGTAAGAATGTGAAAATGGATTAACACACACACACACACACACACACGCACACACACACACGGCGTCAGAGGCAGCCGCAGACCTGGCAGCTCTTTATCTCCCTCTGCAGGATATCAACCCTGAAATAATCCAGCTTTCATTCTCACAGCAGCAGCGGCTTTATCTGTCTCCACCACTCTCTGCTCCGTTGTACCTGTTGATGACGACGATGATGATGCACATCACACATTTGCGTTGAATTAAGGAACACACATGCGTCACACATGGTAGTTTTTCAAAATGTTCTGTGTATTTTTTTTTTTTTTTTTGGCAATCAAAAGATGAAAACAGCCATGGCAGCAATGTTGTTGTTGTTTTTTTAAATGTCCCATCTGACAAAGCTGCAACACAAGGAGAGCTGGGTGTAGAGAAGGCACACAAACTACAGTATGTCGCCAGATAAAAATCAAGTACCCATTCATCTGTATATTTAAATCCTTCAGGATTGGTGATGTGACCGTTAACATCCAGTAGAAAAAAAAAATCTGTGCAGCTCTTGAGAGTTTTGCCTTCACACTAGCGCACCTCCTCAATAAGACAAAGGCGAATTAGTTAAGAGGGCGACATTAAGCTTCTCCAACTGTTAGTTAGCGATTTATGAAGGGTAGAGAAGAACTTTAATTGGCCGATAAAAGGCCATTAAAACCGCCATAAAACCAACCTTCAAGAAAAGAAGAGAGAGAAAAACTACACAAGCAAATTAACAAAGTTATTACCAACCTCGCCACCATCTTTTATGTGGATACACAGCAGAGATTTTTAAGGAACAGTTCAGGAACATTTGGGGAAACTTGCTTTCTTGCTTAGAACAGTGGTTTTCAAACTGGGGTAGGTGGGACCAACAGGGGCCCTTGAGTGAGCTGTAGGGCGTCCCCGGGAAACAGTTTCTCAGTTTCTTATCTTCAAACCTAAAAATAAAAATTCCTTAAGAAAAACTTGGGAACCCCTGGCTAAGAAGATCGACACCACTCTCTAATCAATTTGTTTAATGTAACGCTGCAGCTGGTTAGCTTAGCATAAAGACTGGAAACAGCTAGCCGCGCAAAGTTCACCCACCAGCACTAATTTACATGTTTTATCTTGTTAGTTTCATCTGTACAAAAAAGCGAAGTGGAAAAAAAGGGTGGTTGTGTGAAAGTGACAGGCTAGCAGTTTCCCTGTTTTTTTTTTTTAGCCTTTATGCTAAGCTAAACTAACTGCTGGATTGATATTTGAGTGATATCAGTCTTCTCATTTAAAGCTATTACGAGAAACATTCATATTTTGTTGATTTAGGAGACCCTTGTGGACAAAAACAGCAAAAATAAAATTATCTATATAAAAATCTTGCTTCTTTGCCTGGTAAAATGTAAACATAGGCTCATTTCATTTGATTTCAAGGAGAATTCGACCCAGTGGCAGGCATTAAGAGTAACTACACAGAAAGAGCCGATCTTCTCTTGTCTTGTTTGCTTTTTAAGATAATATAGAGGCATCTGTAATAAATTTAGTAAGTTTTAAAACAAGTTGAAACACCTTTGTAGCAGGTTTGACTCTTAGCAAGAAAGAAAAACTTTCCCAAAATGTCAGAATTTTCCTTTAAGCAGCAGAGTAAATTATTAGTGGACACCATGTTCAACTGGTTCTACAATGAAAAGAACATGACAAAAACAAATCTGATTAAAAAGTGAAATGAAAGAGTTGAAAGAAATGTACAAACATGATTTTAAAAAAATGCACAGACTGTACCTTTAAAAGTGTGTTAACAGTATAAATGGGTTGATTTTATACTGTAGCAACGGACTGAAAAAGTAGTAAATATTTACAGCAGCAGCATCTTCACCTTAAGTGTTTTTTTTTTTTACACACTTCAATAACATCATGTGTAAATGCTTCCTTCGTAACGGAGGAAAAGCCTCTGGGCAAAGCTGCACATTACGAGTCGTCCAACGAAACACATCGAGTACAGTATAAAACATACGCACTTGCCCCGGTAAATAGTCCATGGTCACAGGATTTTTATTTCATAAAAACCTCAAAAGTTCTCATTCAAGTCCAATAATACAGCACAGTAGTCAGTTTTCTTACACTTAAAATCTCTTTTAAGTTAGTAGTGGTGGTGAGGCATGGGGATGTTGTTTCACCGTCTTTACATACAAAAGACAACCATAGTAAAGAGTTAAAATACAATCAAACACAACCAAACAGTACAGAGCCAATGAAAATGTTTCGTCTGGGTCGGAGAACGGCCGAGCCGATCAGGAATCGAGCTCCGACCGGCTGTCGGACAGGCCGTCTCCGGACACGTGCCGGCGGACGCCCTCTGTGCAGACGACCTTTGAAATGGAAGTGAGAAAAGAAGTGGAGGCTGCGACCCGCTGACGAAACGCGAGCTCCCCCCTCCGTCCAGCCGGCTGGCACGGACGCGGATAACGGAGCGGTCGCCAGTCTGATCGCCCCGTCAGAGGCGGATTGTTCTGCGGCTCCACATTATGTTCTCAATCACACGTACAAACCAGCCACACAGTCTCCTTCTCATCTCAGACTGCACATCTCGAGCCCGCGCCAAGCGACACCACACGCGCACTCTTCAGTTTTTTGGGTAGATCTTCTCGTAGAAGAAGTTTTGCGCCAGCAGGTACAGCTCCCCGTCCTTTTCTCTGACGGCGTGCGCCCTGACAAACTGGAACTGCTCCAGTGCGAACTCATAGAACTCGTTCTCCATCTTCCAGATGGCCGACTGCTGCAGCTTGGCGATGGACTCCTTTGTGGGCGGCTTTTTCTCGCTGGTCTTCCTCAGGTGGGATTTCTTGCCTGTGATGAAAGAAGAGGAGGATTACAAAGGTCCTGGTACATGAACTCAATGTGTTCTAATACATTTAACATGAACGTAGCCATTACTACAAGTTTACTTCATAGTAGTAGTTCTTTATTTTTGTGAAAGTACTTTTGTAGTGGTTCCTTTTTTTGCTACTAGCATTTAAAGCTACATGTCACTTATATGAGCCTTTAACAGTAAACATTAGACATCTAATGCAAAGCTCTAATCTTTTAAAATAATAACTGGCATTACACTGAGCATAGGCCGTGTTTCAGGCTTGAAGCCATGTCCATATGTATGTGCAGAATCTGCAAGTGAAACAAAATTAATTGACCTTTTTCATGCAGCTATTCTGAGATTAAATAGCAGCGTAAACACAGATGTTACCCTTGATACTAATTAAGGTTCTGTTCCCCGAGAGGCTCCGCTACACTAAAAGAAACAAGACTTTAATTAATATCATCATTTGTGCTGTACAGTTTCATATCAGCGTGACTGTTGTGAAAATGGTCCATGTAAATCCACAATGCACTAAATATAAGAGAAGATATTCCTTTATTAGTCCCACAGTGGGGAAATTCCAGAAGCTACAGCCAGGAGTCAATAGCTTAGCTTAGCATAAAGACTGGAAACATTTGTTTAACATTTATCTATTTAACGTGTATAATAAAATAAGTATGAAACCAACTATTTCTTGGTAAAGATGCTCTGATGGGCTCTGAGTGCATCCAAATCCATGTGTATGCATAAATCATCCACCCACCCTGCATCTGCACCTCTACGGGTCCCTGTAGGCTTCATTACCTTTTAAATTTTGTCGAGCAGCAAAAGCTTTCCAGGTGATTTCTTTTTTGTGTGTTGCAAGTGTTTTTTAAAGACTTACTTTATTGATTAGTAAGGTCGCTTTCATTTCATTTCCATGCGTGCACTAACGTCACTGCAGCAAATGTTGCACGATATTTAAGCAGCAAAACTAAAAAATGTAGGTATATACTTGACAGGACAGAGGAGACTCTCCAAAAGACACAAAATTAAATTAGCAACTATTTTGTGCTGCTGTGCCTCATGCGTAAATGTTCACACAGTGTCTCTCTTACTGGGGAGATGCACCCTAATTCCCACCCGCAACCAATCCACTATTAATTCAGAATGTTTATTTTTATGACCCGACCCGCCTGATCTGTTATTAACCGCAGTTTCTTGGCCAGATGCAATAACTTCTCTGAGTCTTGTCGTCACCATGGGTTTATCAGACAACCAGTCGAGACACCAAGGAAGGAAGGAAAAGTCCCACACGTAAGCCCATCCAAAACAAAATAATCAAACAAGCTGTACCTTTTTAATTAAGGAGCATTAGAGGTGCTGCTAGGCAGATTTTGTTACTTTTGGACCAGCCCAGGCAAGGTGTTTGCCCCGTTTCCAGCCTTTATGCTAAGCTAAGCTAACCTACTGCTGCCTGTAGCTTCATATTTACTGTACAGACATGTGAGTGGTATCAATCTTCTCATCTAACTCTCAGCAAGAAAGCAAAAATGAAATGAAATGATTACTGTGGAAATATGGCGCAGCTTTCCATCCTGCGTGATGCATTCTATATTTCTCTTTCGAGCCCATCTTTAATTTTGCTAAATGAAAGGCAAAGGCATCTCTTAAAGCTCTTAGCGAGATTGCCAGTCAGCAAAAATGTGATAACTGAGACTACATGACTTCTGAAACAGTGATTCAGTTTTCAAATTCATTAAAAAAAACTTGAGTACTCTGGTTTATCTGCTGCTAAAAATGATGAACGTCATACTTTCATCTACATCACTGTCAGAATTCATTCTTCTGTGCTCGCCATTATTCATTCTGGCTGCACTCATTGTAACTAATCTGTAACTACATCAGCAAGAGGCATGAGTGCATATTGATCACAATTCAATCCTCAGAGGAGCAATTCAAACGGCTAGTATGCAACCACAGCACATGCGCGCACACACACAGTTTAGCACTGCAGTGCGAGCGAGCCATTAAGCTGCTTTTCAGTATATTATAACATTGGCGAGGGAGGCAAAGGTAAAAGCAAACGGCACCTGTCTTGTACAACTCGGTGGCTCCTTTGAAGAAACGTGGCAGCGCAGCCTCAAGCATCATGACAAAGTCCTCCAGCTCCTCTGTCACTCCGACCAGCATGTACTCATTCACCAGGTTGTATTTCGCCTGCTCCAGAGCCCACTGGCTGCCCACGTTCCTGCACACAGAGAGTTACAGTTTTATTAGTATTCTGATAAAATAGTGTCAGTTGTGATGGTTGTACAACCCAGATTTGAAAAGAAGCTGTAAAACTGTGTAAAATACACCACCTGGATTTAACTGAGCAAATAGGTAAGATCCTTCCACTGGATAATTACTGCAGTGATTAATATGTTTCAGCTGACAACAAGTTATTTAACTCTAACTGATGCAGTGAGCAGCTTCTCATTTCTTAAACAACCATGTCAGAAGACAAATCCTGTGGTCGTGGAAAAGATGTGACTCTGTTTCAGAAGAGTCAAATTATTGACCTGCATCAATCAAAGAAAACAACTAAGGAGACTGATGAAGCTACTAAAACTGGATTAAGAACTGTCCAACACATTATTAAAACCTGGAAGGATGGTGGTGAACCATCGTCTTCAAGGAGGAAATGTGGTTGGAAAAAAATCTTGAATGATCGTGATCAGAGATCAGTTAAACGTTTGGTGAAATCAAATCGTAAAAAATCAACGGTAGAACTCACGGCTGTGTTTAATAGTGAAAGTAAGAACATTTCCACACACACAATGTTAAGAGAACTCAGTGGATCGGGACTAAACAGCTGTGCAGCCTTAAGAAAACCACTTATCAGTGAGGCTGATCAGGAAAAAAAAAGGCTTCAGTTTGTTAGGAAGCATAAAGATTGGTCTCTGGAGCGATGGAAAAAGGTCATGTGGTCTGATGAGTCCAGATTTACCCTGTTCCAGAGTGAAGTCCAGAAGTGATGCTCCCATCATGCCTAGTGTCTACTGTACAAGCCTGTGGGGGCAGTGTTATGATGTGGGGTTGTTTCAGTTGCTCAGGTCGAGGTTCAACAACGTTATGAGCCCAAAAAATGAGGTCAGCTCACAACCTGAATATACTGAATGAGCAGGTTTTTACATCAATGGATTTTTTTTTCTTCCCTGATGTCACGGACAAATTCCAAGATGACAATGACAGGAATCATCGGGCTCAGATGGTGAAAGAGTGGTTCAGGGAGCAGGAGACATCATTTTCACACATGGATTGTCCACCAAAGAGTCCAGACCTGAACCCCACTGAGAATCTGTGGGACGTGCTGGAGAAGACTTTACGCAGCGGTCCGACTCTCCCGTCATCAATACAAGATCTTGGAGAAAAACTAATGCAACTCTGGACAGAAACAAATGTTGTGACATTGAATAAGTTTATTGAAACGACGCCATGGTGAATGCATGATGTAATTAAAGCTAAAGGCAGATTAGAGTGTGACAAGTTCAAAAGCCAGCATCTGTGATGGGCTGTGTTTTTGGAGCAACATATGCAGCCATCCAGACTACGTCTTTTACAGAGACGTCCCTCCTTATTTCAGCAAGACAATTCCAAGACACATTCTGCAGGTGTTCCAACAGCATGGCTTTGTAGTAAAAGAGTTCAGGTACTTAACTAACCTGCCTGCAGTCCAGACCCGTCTCCCTTTGAAAATGCGTGGTGCATTATGAAACACAAACTACAACAACAGAGACCAAACAGGACTGCTGAGCAACTGAAGTCGCATATCAAGCAAGAATGAGAAAGAATTTCACTTTCAAAACTTCAACAATTAGTGTCCTCAGTTCCCAAACACTTACTGAGTGTTGTTAGAAGAAAATGTGATGTAACGCAGTGTTAAACATGCTTCTGTCTTCACTTTTTTACAACATGGCACAGACATTAAATTCTAAATGAGTGTTTATCAGTCTGAACAAT
>JAJHUR010092403.1:0-24124 GCA_027495735.1 Lutjanus campechanus
TTAAGACAGCTGATATCTCCAAAGTTTCAATAATTATCACAGTGTTATGATCTGTTTCTTTGACGACAGCATAGTTACATCAGTGATAAAAGTCATGGTCTGGATTTCACTCAAGACGATGTGACGGGTTTTAAATCAGTCGCTGTTCTCAGAGATGCGCTGCACACAGCAGCATGTGTGTTTTCACCGTAACTCTGCATTGAGATTTCGGGTATTATAACTTATACAAAAGTAACAGTGACAGTAAAACTATGTTGCTCACACGTAGACCGTGGATCACATGCGTGCTGAACCGTGGAAGGCGACCCGTACGAAACATGGACCAACTGCGATCCGTTGCACCTCTAGTTATAAGACTATACAAGTGTTAATAATATCATAATAAACACATTTATTATTGTATTATAAGACATGTATAATCACTGATTGAGAATGTTAATAAAACCTTATGAGTTTCTTATAATTCATTATAAGAGCATTATAAATTTCTTAGGTCAACTAACTTACCTACTATGTCATAGTCAGACCTTTACTAACCTTTAATCTTTTGTTGTTGCTTTATTAAGATTTCTACATACTTTATTATGCATTTATTATCACTTAACTATGCACTTTTTAAAAATAGATTTGTGGGTACGGTACTTATTAAGGTTAATTAATCCTTTATTACGCACTTATTAACAGTTAATTATGGGTTTTGTGGGTACCGGATCTGAAAGTGTGAACAGTGCTTATTAAGGTTAATTAAGCCTTTATTGTGCACTTATTAACAGTTGGCAGTGGATTTTGGGGCGTGAACAATGCTTATGAAGAGTAATGAATCTTTTCTTATAAATTATTAACAGCTATCTATGGATTCTTGGGGCACTGGTTTCAAAGTGTGAACCATGCTTATCATGGTTAATTAATCCTTTATTAAGCACT
This sequence comes from Lutjanus campechanus, assembly GCA_027495735.1. Lineage (NCBI taxonomy): Eukaryota > Metazoa > Chordata > Actinopteri > Lutjaniformes > Lutjanidae > Lutjanus > Lutjanus campechanus. The sequence goes on from JAJHUR010092403.1 coordinate 925, forward strand.
CATTAACAGTTAACTATGGATTTTAGGGGTACCAAACCTACAGTGTGAACTATGCTTATTAAGGTTAATTAATTGTATATTATGCACTTGTTAACAGTTGCCCATGATTTTTAAATTACACTTCTTTCAGGCTCTTTTCTTCTGTTACGAACTACTAATAAATGCATCATGAATTATTTAGGAATCTTAAATCAAGAGCAAAAGCTGAGTGAAGGTTTAACAATGACATAAAAAACATATGTTTGTAATGTTGATTATGCTATCATTAACACTTAGTATTCTTATTCTCTTATTAACACATATTAATATAATACGCATCTTATAAGGGCCCTATTGCCCATTAACTACTGTTATTTACAAGCACTTTAATATAAAGTGTTACCAGAATAACTCCTCCTGCTGACCATATATACACAGACCTCCTTCAGTCCACTTTACTGACTACCTGCCCCCTGAACCCCGCCCCAGGGAGCGTTCACAACAGCAGCAGCATTCAGATGGACTGATAAACATCTGACAGGATGGAGGGGAGGAGGTGAACACTTACCCTCACTTTGCTTCCCTCCTGTTTACAGCAACCACTGAACAGAAAAAAGAACTCTTGCATAATCATCTCATAATGGATTATAGCAAAACACAACATACATACCATGACCTAAATGAAATTAAGGCCAACTATAAATTGTGGTTTTGTATAACCGACTGAAAGGAAAGGAATGCAAACATTCTTATAAAAGGAACATGCCTCAATGCCTAACAAGGCCAAAACAGCAAAGAAAAGAAGCTGCGGGTAATTGAACATTTGTGTACGTCTGAATTGAGCATATTGTGCTGAGGCTCAAAGACGGGAACACAGGAGGGCAGAGAGAGCACATTCATCATGTTGGTGGGAAGGCCCGAGCACTGTTGGGAGAGGGAACAGCGGTGATAAGGCAACAAAGAAATGATAGCAGCCAGGTTTCAGGTGCTGTTTCCCAAAGCTGCATCAAAACACTGCTAGCCCTTTCATTGTGTGCTCTACGGAGGACATAAATACTTTGATCGTAATTACAGCGTTAAGCTAAGTTAATGGCCTCTGGAAAAAAAAAGAGAAAAATCAATGGCAGAGCTGCAGTTAATGTAATTATGCGTCCCTCCCTGGTCCTCTCAGAGACATCTGGAAAAACAGAGCCAGCATCTGGGGCCCGATGAGGGGCCACGATTACACTCTACAGCAGACAACCTAACTCAATCAATGAAATACATGACTGCTACGAGACCAGAGGCGAGAGGCAGAGAGAGGAAAGCTAAATGATTACTCATACAGTGCATTTGTTTGATGGTATGCTGTATGGAATTTAAATTCAGTAAAGCCGCACCAATCAATATTTTTATATTAAGAAAGAATCAAATGACTGTATGTAGTTTGAAAGGTGTATACAGTTTTGTTCAGCTCGTTGTTTTTGTTTTGTTGTATAAATTAGGGTTGGGCTGATGTAAAAGTTTTAAAACTAGTTTGATATTAAGCCGAACATAGTGCCGGACAGGTAATACCAAATTTTACCACTAGGTGTCCTGAGCTACACATAATAAAAAGCCCATGAAAGAGAGTGGAGGTGCAAGTCGATGAGTTTTCCACAACATGTTCCTACAAATGTTTCACAATAAAAGTATAAAGTTTCATCAGGCTAGCATCTACATTACTGAGCATACTGACAAACTAGCTAGCTAGCGACCGAGCTAACATAGCAAAGAGTCAAGGACGGGGTTATATTAGAGTTATATTGAAAAGGGAAAATGATGGGGTCTTTGTGATATGTATCGCCAAAATGTCCCATAATGCTAAATGCCAGTTCAGTCACTTTGCACAAAATTTAATTGGTTTAAGCTCGTACACTGGACCGGACATGCAAAACCAGAAACCAAGCCAGCCTTACCGTAAACTCTGCCCTTATAAACCTGGTCACCAGCTGCAGCAGGCAGCTGTTTTCTGTGACCTGTTCAACATCAAACTGTAGACAGACAAACTTAGCAGCTAGGTGGTGGAAATGAGCAATTGTAAGCTAATATTTAATCAGTAGCGGTATTAGCAATTGTACAACCAATTTTTGACTAGTCATAATTCTCAGCCAGCACATCCATAATGTAGTTTTGACTAGTAGCAACTGTAATTTAAGGTACCTACAATTCATTTCTCACTGGTGGAAATGTCAATTGCTAATATAAACAATGCAATTCTTACTAGTTTTACATATCTGCAATTGCTCTTATATTAAAAGATATTATAAATGGAATTCTAGATATTTAAAATTCAGTTCTGACTAGTCAAAATTAAATAATGGATATGACAGCTTGGAATTGTAGCTTGTAAGAATGTAATTTCAGTTATATGAGATACAATTGTAAGTAGTGAAAGTTCTTGTACTAGTAACGATTATATTTGAGATATCTACAATTCCTTATATAACTAGTCATAATTAAATTTTGGATATCAAAAAGGAATTTTCAGTGGTCAAATGCAATTGAAGATATCTTTTATGTACATATCCAAAATGTTCATATGTTGCACATATCGTAGGTGCAATCGTTGACAACAGTCCTGACTATCCTTCTTCAACATGTGGAAATTAAACAGTAGACATCTGTAATAGTTATTCTTATTAGTCATAAAGAAATGACTAATCTGTAGTTAAATTTAAGATGTATTACAGTTGAGTCTCAGTTATGATGGACATCTTGATTGATGTTTGGCAGCCAGCAACATAAAAGCTTAAGAAGTATTTATAGTTTATAGTGCACTGAGGGGTTGTAGCTTCAGAGCCTGTTCTAATGGTTGCCATGGCTACACTGTAATTTACACACACCACCTCTAAAAGGTACACACTGGGGCTAATGGCTGCTATGGAGATACCACATGGAGACAACAAGAAGTGTAATTGGTCAACATGGGCTCTCTGTCTTTTCTCCGGCAAGCGTCTTGATGCTGGTGGAGACTGCTGAGAGCAAAGACAACATGAAGCAAGTTTATCTTCTCCTTTTCCGTCACACACACGTCCGACAAAGTCAAGGGTTACCTGACAAGCACGCTTCACAGCAAACTTCAACCTGACAACATCCCGTGGTCACATTCCTTAAATAGGACGACCAGGAACCACCATGTTTGTCACCCCGGCTCTAATTGGGCCCAACGCCTGTTCATGGCCCGTCAGCCATCTGTGAAGTGTGCTGTCAGCTCGCTGAGCCCCTGTCACTGGATCAAGGTTAATGGCTTCTGTTGAAAACAAAAGGAGCGATGATTGCTCAGGGCAAACTGACTGTACGTCGGTGCCAGACTTTGTGACCCTTTTGTGCAAATCTGGACACTGAAATTCACTATTTTAATATATAATTTTACAAACAAAATGCCAAAGCTCAACTGTCTGTCATCTTGATTTGCCAGTGGTATCATACACGGTTTATTTTAAGGTTCTGTCATAACTAGGTTTGAGTACTGGACTCTGTACTTTTAAGGGTACTGACCAAATTATGTCAATTCTGCCCAGGACTGATTAATCCTGGTGACAGACTTGACACATTGGAGGTTGTAGGGACGAGGGCTGGACTGATGGATCACACCACTGTGATGGTTGACAGTCATCAACTTCTGAACCGTCCACCATCCTAACATTGTAAAAGTCCTCTGAATTTAAGGTAGTGTGTCCACTCATAGTTGCTGTAAGGCAGGAGCTGGCGAAGTTGCGCTTTTGACATATGGGAGACAAATTGGAAAGAAGCTGTTGCCGCTCATGGGACTGTCTTCATGTCTGTTTTACGGCTAATGATTATTTTCAATGTTGATTAGTCTGTCGATTATTTTCTCGATTAATCGATTAGTTGTCTGGTCTGTAAAGTGTCGGAAATTGGTGAAAAATGTTGATCAGTGATTCTCAAAGCCCAAGGTGACGTTCTGAAATGTCTTATTTTGTCCACAACCCAAAGATATTCCGTTTACTGTACTAAAAAGATTTAAAAAACAAACAAACAGCAATTATTTACATCTAAGAAGCTGGAATTTTGACTGTTTTTCCTTTAAAGATTACTCAAATCAATTAATCAATTATCAAAAATAGTTGGTGATCAATTTAATAATCAATTCATAATCAATCAGCTGATTGATCTCTGCAGCTCTAGTCCATTAAATCTGCCCATTTAAGCGAACACAAGCTGCTTGGTTACATTGATGGCAGTGGTGTTTCTTTTCTGCGACCACTGTTAGTGTGTTTCTAACGACGACGATATCCTCGTTCATCGCAATGTTTCAGTGTGGACATATGACATATGTGTCATATGTCAGTTATGTAGAAGTCCCCCAGTCCTTTTAGATACAGTTTGGGAGGAAAGGGGAATTTACTTATTTTACCAAAAAAAAGGTTACCAAATTCTAGGTACCGGAACTGTTTTAAATGTGAATGGTAGCCAACCCTAGAAATGACCTAAAGGAATGACATCAACTTCCATGTTGCTTGCGTCAAACCTGTTGTCTCTATGAGTTACTGCATGAGACAGGAAGAATACAAGCCTCCTCACTTTCTACAGACATCATGTTTACCTGGGAATAACAAGTCTGAGTGAAGCTCTGAACAGTTCCCGGATGGCCTTGTGAAGTATGGAGCTGAAAATAATTTAAGTGCAACAAACACTGCTCATGTTTTGTGGCATTGCGTCATTTGAAGAGCATAATTTAATGCTGTACCACACATCGGATGAGCCATACAGATGGAATAGGTAGTCAAGGTGAAGGAGCAGGGATGTGCCAAGCAGCAAATGTGACAAAACTGCTGCTTTTCAAGAGCAGCTGTGTGTGTTAACACTGGGCATGAAGACGCGGTTCAACTTGACACTGTGCATTTGACACCTGAACGATATGTAACAACACACATATTTAAGAAATGTACTTAAATAATCAGGATAAAAACACCGTCAGGGTTGTTAGTAATGGTAGTGCCACAGGTCTAGCATACTCTCGTCTGTTCAAGCTGAAGAGGCTTTGAGGCTGACTGAAGGTTGGCATGTTCAAAAGGAACGAGTCCATATGACTTGATGTCAGCACTCACAATACAAGACAATCCGAGATCTCACTCCTTACCAATCATCCAGGGTTTTCTAAATGCAAGGTTGTTGCTTGAACGGCGTTGTGTGCAGCCACTAACAAACTATGCCTCTATGACATGTCTTACCGGAAACGATGCTCTCCCCAGTATGAAGGGACGCCCTGAAAACTTTAGATTGGTTCTGGCATGCAGCTCTTTCTAACTCTCTGTTTCCACACAGTTTTAACAAAAACAGCTGGGAGACTGTCCTCGGTTGAGCAAAGTGTTAAGAGACTGACTCGTAAGTCTACCTATTCTGAATGGCCACACTCAAAGGTGGGGCGAAATGCCTGCTGTCATGGAGAGGGCTGACACACGATAATCCTTTAAATACTCCGCTGAACACAAGAAAAGTGACAGAGGTAGTCACGTGAGGAATGACGAGAGAGCTTGAGAGAGACCTGCTTACTTTCTCACCTCTGCATTAACCTGACCGACCACTGCATTAAGTGGATGTGCTTGCGAGATTGACGGTTTTGTAATAAAAATTGTTAGACTCAGCCAGCCCAATTCTGACGCCGGAAAAGTGTGACTATCCGACAAGAACTTTACTGACACCTTAAATCCTGTCCAAACCTTCCTGCCATATCTGATCAACACATCTCAATTAGTTGTAAAAAGTGGATATTGGACACAATGAAAGGTATTACAGGAAACCATTACCGGGAAGCTGCGACATGGGCTAATTTTTCTTGATATACTGTCAAGGCTATCTTGACCTATCTAATCTATCTTACTCTCCTTGATGCTCATTATAATTGGGGAAAAAAAGATATCAGAGGTGACAGGGACTGGAAAAGATAGGTGTAACACAACAGATGAAAAGCCTTGCAAAACTACCTTCAGTCAGTATTCTGCATCTACCAGGGTCTGCGTGACGGAAATTTGTGTATGTATGTGTCGATCTACTTTGCATATGTGCAAGGCATCCTCCAAGCGAACTCCAGAAACTCTTGCTACTGTACAATACAACATGGCATCATCCAGAAAGGTTCTGCTATAAACTGTTTGGCAGGGTCTTGGCAACTAAGAAGGCTTCAAATTCACGCATCTCCCTTGAGACTCCCTTGATCATCTCACCGGCTATCTTCAAGCCAGCAGGCGTTAATGGCCTTGAGCCTCATGCCGCAAGAACAAAAAATATTTGTGTTCACTATTGCACCGATAGCACAGCAGTATTGCACCAACAATACTCCTGCAACAGCTGTTAAGAAGAGGAGTGATGGAAACTGAAGTGGCTGTTTGTTTGCTGGCGTGTTTTCAGTTTTTACCGGTACAGTTGTGCACTGGATCCCCAACACTGCCTGTTTTCCCTCTATATACTGTATTTCATCACTTCCTCATTTCGGCCTTCAATTTGTTGTTGGACATTGGCCTTTGCCCAGACAGCGACAGAACTGGGTGGATGAGAAATGAGCTGCTGCTGACATCTCTACTTAAATTACCTGCTCCCATCTCCCTGTCCAAAGCCAGGTAAGCCATGGTCAATCAGTTGGGCATTTGCACCTGGAAACTGGACCGAGAGCAGTGTTGTTTTAACACAGGGCTGATTTTGGTTGCCAGCTTAGGCAGTCAGAATCTCCTCTCACTGAAGCCATGAAAGTCTTGCTGCCAGACTGATTGCCTTACTGTTCCTGTATTGTTCTGGAGTCTGCTGAATGTGCATTCTCTAGCATTTAGCAGCATTATGGGAATAAGCACTGAGGACAATATTAAATACTTTCCAGCAGCAAACTTTACACCAAAGTGTTTTAACCAGAGCCAGGGCCGAACAACAATAATGGCAGTGGTATCACATCCAGACAAGATCAGTAGTACAGCTGTTAATAAATAATAATGATATTTTTATCACACTTGTATTGGACTGGTGCTCAGAATCTTCTAAAATGCAAAGGTCAGATGCTGAATTGGTTTTGGGAAGGAAAAAGTGATTGTCTTCTTTAAACACTATCTCAAAGAAACCCCAAAATAGTATAGAATCAAATATACAGCAACCATATGTCAACACTAGAAAGGCCGACCCCTTTGGGAAGTTCAAAAGAAAGCCAGCTTGCTGCCGTCTAAACCCTTTGCATGATTTTTCAAATCTAACAAGAAAGCCTCGCACAGAAATTGAATCTGGCAAATGCCGTGCACGGACGTTGTGAAAGCTGAGATTTCAAATAAAAGACACATCAAGAGACTGTGGCTCAGCTTTCCTAGTCCCAGTTCAAATTAACATTCAAGGTCATCTCTATGGTAACAATTGACCTAAAATACTGGGTGCGTATTAGCATGATAAATATCCACCATTAAATGGAATAAGTACATAAAAACTCACAGAGAGACACCATCAAAGATGAAATAATTAATTCTTCAAATTGAAAACAGCTAGATGCTTTATTGTAATTAAAGAATTTAACAGTTTTAATCCAAGACTAAACATTTTTGTCATTTTAATGGATTCAAGGACCTTCAGACTGTGTATAGTTCTATTGTGGTGTATGATTTTGCTGTGTGAGGACGTGGAAAAGGTGTGTGAAGTGTGATTTGCACCGGCCATCAGTCATCCTGGACTTTAGGCGTGAAGTGAAATGAGAGATGGCAACAAAGCCCTGCAGGACTGAGCCTTGGTCGTGGTCTGTCTCAGACATTCAGTTTCAGAAGGTCACACTTTGACAGATGAGGCTACGCTAGTCTTTAGGGATACAAACACAATGGTGAACAGGACTGTACTGTGCACGCATCACATGTCAGGAAGTGTGTGCACGGATACACAACCAGGCTGAAATGTGAAGTAAATATACACTCAACAACAATATAAAAGCAACACTGCAGTTTTTGGCTCCCATTCTGTGTAAGCTGAAGTAAAATATCTCTCTCCTTCTGTAAATACAAAGGGTTTTATTTCTCCCAAATTTTGTTCACAAATTTGTGACAATCTGTTTAGTGAGCACTTCTGTTTTGCCAAGATAATTCATCCACCTGACAGGAGGGATAGAGATGCTGATTTAACAGCTGATTAAACAGCAGATTATTGCACAGGTGTGCCTTAGACTGGTCAAATTAAAAGGACACTTTCAAATGTGATGTTTGATCTCGAAAAAAGACATTTATCAGCCACTGAGCTGTAGAGGGTCCTATTTTTGTAGGCCAACCCGAAAGTTAGCATCACTCTGGTCATAACCTGCCCGAGTCTGCCTCTGATTAGCTAATACATGCTGCCTTCGTTGGTTGGATTGGATAGGTTTAGACATTAGGAGTGATTGATGAGGGTTTGGGTAAGAATATCAAGGTAAGCCAATCAAATACAAAGCAAGGCAGGTCATGACTTTGCCCTCCTGTGGAAAACATTTGGTAATCTATGGCCTTCTGCAAAGTTTAATAAAGTTGGCGCACTTTGATACTGAAAAAAGACATTTATTAAGCACTGAACTGTGGATATTTCACATAGTGATAGAGATACCATATTGTTTTCCCAGGAGGGCAAAGTCATAACCTCCCCTACTCTACCTCTGATTGGCTATTACTAGTTACCTTCGTTAGCTGGATTGGATAGGTTTAGACATTTTGAGTGATTGGTTAAGGTTAGGGTCAGAATATCACTGCGATCAATCAGAGGGTGAGTAGTGTGGGTCATGACTTTGCCCTCCTGAGAAAAAAATGTGGCATTTAGTCATCTATAGCCCTTGACAAAGCTGAATAAAGTTGGTGCAGTTTGACCTTGAAAATAGACATTTATTAGGCTGTGGCCTATGGATATTTCACATAAAGGCTGCAGATACCATGTTTTTCAACCCAGGAGGGCAAAGTCATAATCTGCCCTACTCTACCTCTGATTAGCTAATAACTGCTGCCTTTGTTTGTTGGGTTGGATAGGTTTATACATTTTGAGTGATTGGTTAAGGTTAGGGTAAGAATATCACAGTGAGTCAATCCCAGGCAGAGTAGGGCAGGTCATGACTTTGCCCTCTTGGGAAAAAATGTCACATTTGGTCATCTGTAGTCCTTGACAAAGCTGAATAAAGTTGGTGCAGTTTTATCTTGAAAAAAGACATTTATTAGGCTGTGAACTATGGATATTTCACATAGGATTGCAGATGCCATGTTTTTTTCCTTAGGAGGGCAAAGTCATGGCCTGCCATACTTTGCCTCTGATTGGCTAGTAGTCATGGCCTTCACTGATTGGGCTGGGTAGTTTCAGGAGGAGTGATTTGTTAGGCTTGGGGTTAGAATATCACCGTAAGACAATCAGAAGCAGAGTACAGCAGGTCATGACTTTGCCCTCTTGGGAAATAAATGTGGTATCTGTAGCCCTGTGTGAAATAGCCATAGCTCAGTGCTTCATAAATGTTGTTTTTCAAGATAAAACTGCACATTACAGAGTGGCCTTTTGTTGTGACAGACAAAATTTCAGAGAAATAAACCTTTTGTGTGCAAGTCTCAGATCTTTTCTTTCAGCTGATGAAAAATGGGAGCAAAAACAAAAGTGTGGTGTTCATGTTTTTGTTGAGAGCATATAATGTTTCAAGGCTGTGCAGCTGCTCCAACAGGACTTCCTCAGCACATGCCAAACAGGAAACACTACAGAGTCTGCAGGGTATAGAGGTCTGGCAGGCTCGGGCTCACATCACCCAAACACCACCACCTGTTCTCTGCCTCTCTCTGTCTCTACATCCACTTCTCCTCTTCCACATCCTTACCCCCGCTGACCTCCACCACTAACTTTCACTGAAGGTTTACTCTGTTTCCTGTGAGCTCCTCTAACTCTCTGCAGCGTCTCTGTCTTTCCCACACTCCACGGAGCCTTTGAAGGACAATTCATTTCCTGGTACTGACTCATACGTCACCCCTCCCCCCTCCTCCTCCTCTCTCTTCAACCCTTCATCCCTTCATCCTGCCAGCTGAAGTGACTCCAAATCGGAGTGGTTTTCTTGGGATTTTCCTTCGTGCAAAAAAAAAAAAAAAAAAAAAAAAAAAGAAGGCGGGCGCAGCGGTCTCGGAGCTGCCAGTCATCGTCTGAGCTGACATCTCGAGCTGGATTAGAGCAGATTAACAGAACAAAGCTCATTATTGATTTTAATCACTATTAAAGTGGAGACACTGTGGGGCTTGCAGCCAAGTTCAAACAAACTGTCTCCTGGGGAAAATCGATGAAGGAACCGGGATAATAAAAGCGGTTGCCAGGAGAGTGCTTAAAAAGTGCCGTTCCTTTTAAACTTGTCTTTGTGAAGTCAAGACTCTCGGAGGACTCGAGTCCTAATTAACACCTTGTCAGGTCCGCCGCCTGCAGTACGGCAATACATTTAGCTCAACTAGACACATTTGCACGGGTCTGCCTCATCATTATGTACAATGGATGGCGTGTATTGCCCATTTCATTACATATCATCCCAGGGTGGCAGTGTAATCAAGGCTTTCATTAACATAAAGAGAGCTTACACTTCATCGAGTAACCCTCAACAGAAAATCTGCAATTACAATTAAATGTGCTCTTTAAGTGCAATGCCAACATCCTGAGCTGTGTGTGTGAGATACACTGAGGCAGCGAGATAAAGCTGCTGAGCACCGGCAGCCTCTGCAAACTAATTGAATGATATGGTCAATTGTTTTGATGCTATTAATATTTAATATATGAAGATTACCCTGCTGGCACTTCTTTAATAATGTACATGTTTGCCCCCCGCCTGTACAAGCTCAATATACAGACAGACATGCAGCTGAGTAAACAGTGTTACCTGTAACATTAGCAAAAGTGACGTTCTTATGTTGTAATGGTGAGAAGCTTTGCTTGATTTAATGAATTGAAACTGTGCCAGTCCAATTTCTAAACAGATTTTTTATTTTTTATTTTTTTTTTCCCTAGAAGGCAGTTTCATTTTCTCTGTTTAAGAATTAGTCTCCCTGTTATGAGATTATGTCCTGCTGGATGAGGAAATTGCTTTCTTCATAGCTTTCACTGCTTTCCATGAAATAATTATTGATGGCGGACTGTATCTCGGGGGTTTGATCCACAATGTGCAACAGTGACCTGTTCTTAAATCATTAAAATGTTTACAGCTGTAGTAATTAAATTGAATTTTCATGACATTAGCCATGGCCCGATGGTCCGTGGACACAAAAAGTTATTGTTTGGCCACCGAATATTCAATGTAGACGTCCCCCTGTGACTTCCATCCCCATACTGTGAGGATTTTCCGACACATTGTTATAGTTCCACAAGTTCCCAATTTCAACCTAAATCAAGTTTCCTTGATCTCTGATGACACATTGTGGTCATTTTATGATTTATTACTTTAAAAAATATTACAGATTTGTCCTTTAAGTGGCCAGAATCTGACACATCTAAGGACGTAATGAAGTGCAGAGTGGGCCAACAGTTTCCTCAGCTAGCTGAGAAGTCAAGCTTGTTTTTCATCAGAAACACCACATCACAGTTCCCGGAAAAAAGAGGATGACATAAGTGTCACAGTAAATGAAGGCTGTGTTAAGTTGCCTTTTCTGTCTTTATTTTATTTAAGTTTATAGTTGGACCTCCAAAAATGTACTTTGGCCACCAAATTTCAGGGCTTGGTGGCTTGTGGGGCCAGTGCTTAAAAATATTAGTGAATCACTAGCAGATAGTCTGAATGACTCTTTCATAATATTCAGGACATCAGATCAATATTTAAAGACAGTGATTTAATATCAGGACCCCGGCACAGTAACACCACGGTGAAGAGTGTTTTTCATTCATTCCATATGACTTTATAATGTCTAATGGAAAACTAAATCAGTTTCATGTCTAACATCAGTTCTCATATCACATTACTAGTATTCTTGCAGCACTGACTGAGTGTGCAGTTTTCACTGTATTATTGTTCCCTTCGGATGGAGAGCTGACCTCAGGGCTCGGAATTACATTTTTTCCACATCTGTCCTGAATTCTACTTTCAGTTGTCCCGGAGTTAACAACCATTGTCTCATATTCAGCTTTAGTTCCCATTAAACATAATAAATGTAGTTTAATAACTTGGTTTCAGTGACTCACATCACTTCATTGACTCTCTGCGGTTTGCCTGGAAGTTCTGCTGGTCGTTCCCCTGCACTTAAATATGAATAAATACTGAAATCGCTCAGTCACAGCGTTTGGCCACAACCGCTTTTCATTATTCATTGAGTCATTAGTTAAGTTACTGTTTCTAGTTTATTTCAGTGTGATCAGTAAATGCATCACTGCAAACTGCTGTGCAAAAGCATTGTTTCTGAAATTAACATACACACACTTTCTGTCATTGGCACGTCCTCACCTGACAATTAAAACATACTGTGCATTCTATGATGACATATTAATATAATCATTTCATTTATGATGAGTTTCTCTACTGTCCCAAAATGGTCCCAGACACTGTTGTTGTACCTGGTGCTATAACGGGACATCCTTAATTTCAAGTGTTCACTGACCACCAAGAAAAGTCCAAACTTTTTGTTTGTTTTTGCAGTTGGTACAGAAGAAATCTGTGCACTTTTCCATTTTGTGCAAACAGAAAATGATGCAATATGAGTGTCTACCAACAGCAATCAAACTTGATACCGAAGATAATTATTTCAAAAAGGTGGTCGACAAAAAACAAACTGCAGTCTGCAAAACGTGCAACATCTGAAAATTACAGAAGAGTCAACAGTTTACAACTTTGATTGATGAATTGATATGAGTCATTTCTTTAAAGAAAAGAAAAAAGATTTTTGAGGTTGTCATTTGGAGCTCTGAGAAACACCATTTTCTGACTTTTTCTGGACCAAACAACTAATTGAAAATGATTGATCAATATTGTTAAAATCATTACAGGAAAGACTTATTATTTTGTCATTTTTCAAGTGACAACATTGTGACAATATTATTAATCAATTAACTGTTTTGTGTCATTTTTTTTTACCAAAAAAGTCTAAATTCTCTGATTTCAGCGTCTTAAATGTGAATATTTTCTGGTTTCTTTACTCCTCTCTGACAGTTAACTGAATATCTTTGAGTTGTGGACAAAACAAGACATTTGAGGACGTCATCTTGAGCTTTGAGTGACAGCGATTAACATTTTCTGACATTTTATGGAGCAAACAACAAATCAATGAAATGAGAAAATGACTGACAGATGAATTGATAGTGAAAATAATCATTAAAGGAAAGACTTGAAAAGTAAGATGTGACAGGATTAATTAATCAATTAACTGTTTTAGTAAACTGAATATTTTTGAGTTTTGGACAAAACAAGACATTTGAGGACGTCATCCTAGGTTTTGGGAAACACTGATCGACATTTTCAGACATTTTAACAAACAACCAATTGATTAGTAGAGAAAATGATCAGTGTGTCTTCTAACTGATGATTGATCGATAATGAAAATAACTGTCACAGGAAAGACTAGGTCCAAACATATGGACCACACATACCAACGTCTGTGTGCTCCACATGTTTGGACATATTTTCCAAGTGACAAGATTGTGACAGGATTAATTAATGGATTAACCATTTTGTGTCATTTTATAGTAAACAAAATATCCAAATTCTCTGATTTCAGCTTCTTAAATGTGAAAATTTTCTGAACATCTTTGAGTTGTAGGCATAACAAGACATTTGAGGACGTCATCTTGATCATTTTTCACCACTTTCTGACATTTTATGGACCAAACAACTAATTGATCAAGAGAGAAAATGATTGACAGATGAATCGATGAAGAAATGAATCGTTAGTTGCAGCCCTTGTGAATCTGTCCTGCGAGCATTGTCAGCGATGGTGTGTTTTTACTTCTTACATCAGTTTGTCAGGACGGTTCACAGACGAACTGACAGCACATCCTATGTCATCTGTCTGTTCTGGCTAATTCAGCCAGCACAGGCATGTCCAGCCTTACGTCAGCTGGCATTCCAGCACCCACCACACGCACACATAGAGAGGCTTCCCCGCTCTCATACTCAGTCTATTCTCAGGATGTGTGTGTGTGTGTGTGTGTATGTGTGTGTAGGTCAGCTCCCCCCAGCACATTCCCAGCTCATTCTCATTCCATCGCTCTGCGCTCCTCCTCCCTCATGTCTGTTTAAACGACTCAAAGTGAATGAGTCACACTCGGCGAGAGCGCTCTATCAGGGTGATTTAGCGCCGCTCAGATATGGCATTCACCTGAAAGTTTCCCCCTGCTGAGGAGAGCAAAGTGAGGAGGAGGAGGAGGAGGAGGATGGACGGGAGAATGTGCTGACGGATGACGATTAGAAAGACGAAGACGAGGCAGAACGGGCTTCCTCAGCAAGTGTTGCTGCGGCGCAATCACACACTTCATTGTGTTTTAGGAAATGAAACAAACAGCATAACTTTTAATGTGTTTCATTACAATGAAAACCTTTCACAATAAATCAATATCAGAGCCATTATAACAAGATATTTATGATAATGTGCTACACACTTTAATTAGTTTTATTATGTTTTATCTTTTTAACAAGATATCAGGAAGCATTTTGTTATATTTTATTATAATGAGGCGTAGTAATTTGATAGAGCGTTCCATCCATTTGACAAGATATTTCTTCTCTTAATAATGAGATAATTTGTGTTGATAATAAGGTACTTAAAGAACAGCAAAATATTCTTTCCTGACAAGGAGATATTATGTTGTGCTCTGATTCTGTCTGATGATATAATTCCTCTTTTTAACTAGATGCTTTTGTTGTGATATCAAGATAATTATGATCATTAGAGACAGATATTTCCAGCCACTTATAGCCAGATGGTTTGTTGGTATAAAGAGACAGTTGTTTTTATCATAACAGAGGCTTCAAATAACAAAAAGGCTCTGCTCTGATTTCACAATGCTTTTATCATTTTCTGGAGTTCTCGCTTAATATTGATTATTGTTAATGCAACTATTAATGCAATTCTCTCCTGTAACAGTCAGGTACTGTTTTCATCATGAAGTTAGACTTTTCTCCTGTTAAGTAGAATATTTGCCAAATTTTTGAGACCTGGAATTTTAGTTTCAGAGACTTTGTTAACTGCATTCTGGTCTTTTTTAAAGAATAAAAATATCAAAAATATTAAGTACACTGACTTGGGAACCACTGGATTATATGATACGGTGCTTTGTAGTGAAAATTGGATACTTTGTTTTAAAAAGAATCTCATTGTAAGAAGATGGTTTATAGTGATGACAAGATAAGTTCATCATTATTAGGTGTATTATCTTTTTAATGACACTTTGTTCTATTAAAAGGCTCTTTTATCATCATGACAGCATTTTTCTCTTTGTAACAAGATACTTTATTGTGAAAATGAGATACATTATTGTCTTTTTAACGACATGCTTTGTCGTAATAAAGGCTCTTTTATTATTATGACAACTATTATTATTTCCTCTATTAAATGATTTGTTGTTTGGTCTATAAAATGGTGAAAAATGTTGATCAGTGCTTCTCAAAGCCCAAGACGACGTCCTCAAATGTCTTGTTTTGGCCAAAATGCAAAGATATCCTGCTTATTGTCAAAGAGGAGTAAAGAAACCAGAAAATATTCACATTTAAGAAGCTGAAATTAACTCAATAATCAATAAATAGCCAATGACTCTTTGCAGCTCTAATGACAATTTTTTGTAACAACATAGTTTATTGTGAAAAAAGTGATAGTTAATTATAACGAGGTATGTTTGTCCTTATTCTCTTTTTAATGACATACACTCTAGTAATAAAGAGACTCTTATTATTATATACTGTATATAAAAATGTCTAAGTTTCAAAATTCCATAGTTTATTATGATAATTAGGTATGTATATATTCATAAGATGTCTTCTTTTTCTAATAACATGCTTTGTAATAAAGAGACTTTTTTAATATAAAAAAGTTCTTTGTAACAAGATAGTTTATTTATGATAAAAAGATGTATTTCACAAGATGTTTGCATTGTTGTAATAAAGGCTCTTTTATTATGATAACTAAATATTTTCTCTTTGTAACAAGAGTTTATTATGATGAGGAGATATGTTTATCCTTAGATAGAAGAAGATGTTTTCTCTTTTTAATGACATGCTTTGTTTAATAAAGAGACTCTTTGTTTAATACACATCGTGTTTTATGAAAAGCAAATACATTGCGTCCTCCTGTCCTATAGTGTGAAAGTAATGATGTGCTGCTTCTTCCTGGACATGTTCCAGTGGCGTCCCAGTGGAAGAGGCCCAGTAGATAAAATAAACTCAGTTTAACATTCCCAGTGACTCCTCCATCGACAGAATGCGTCCCTCTTTCTCTGACCTACATTCTCCGGTCCAGACCAAACTTGAGTTGCGTCGCTGGGACTCTGCTGCCGGTTTAAAATAAGCACACACTCTGCCAACTGGCTGTCCTGTTACACACCGAGGCTCCCCGGCCCCGGACCAGTCAGCTCTGTGTGTGTGTTTGTGTCTCCTCTACGTCTCATTCATCACCGCCTGTCTCCGTCATGTATGCGCCATTGTCTCAGAGCTGCTTAACTGTCTGTGTCAGGTCCTCTGTTTGTCTCGTCGTACTCCGACTCATCAATCTGTTTCCAAGCAACTGAAATCCTCTGCATCCAGAGCGCCAACGCTGCCTCTGATTGAAATACTCAACTCCTCTGTGAGGCTCATCCCGTCTGAAGTCACACACCTGCAGTGCAGCGTTTGACACATTCCTTCACAACAAACCAACAGTCACCGTGACAAAAACACAGCTAACATGAGCACAACAGCATGTGTCTGCTTTACACTCACACAGACAGCTGTAGGTGGTATGTTGCTCTTTGAGAAGTTCCATCCAATGTGTAAAATAACATGTACCTTAACTCTGTGTATTTGGGCAAACATCCAAACATGTGGAACCTACAGACGAACATACAGATGTACATGAATTTATGGTACTATTGTAGAACTTAAATGTTAAGTAAATATATATGTATTATTTTCTTAACAAGGCATTTAATCAAAAGGGATAAAAAAAATTATCAGTTGCAAGCCTAGATTTTAGTAGTAGAGTAAATTTAAATGTTGTCTGCATAATTATGAAATGTGGTTTTCTTTTGGTCTTAATTTAAAAAACATGCAAACGTTGAATAATAGAGGCCCAAGGAATGAGCCTTGAGGAACTCCTTCCTTCACATTGGTCTGTTTGGACACATTGTTGACAAGTCAGATGTAGACATATGGGGTGCAACTAACAGATGGTTAATAATCTTTGAGTATTTTCTTGATTAATCTATTAATTAAACCTGTGACAATCTTGTGAGTCGAAAAATAGATCCAAACATGTGGTACACTCGGACGTACATGAATCTATGCTACTATTGTAGAGCTTAAATGATAAGTAAATTACTATATTTATATAATTTCCTAACATTTTCTAATAAGTCATTTAATCAAAAGGAAAAAAAGGAAACAAATATTCAGATTAATTGATAATGAAAAAATGATCAGTTGCAACCCCAGATTGTAGCAGTAGAGCAAGTTTGAGTGTCCTCACAATGTTAAGAAAGCGTTTTTAAACCCTGTCATTAATCATCATTAACCATTCTACTATGTACATTGTTACAATAGTTACCAATAATATCATGTATTCTTTTAATGCATTCGCTCCAATGAAAAAACAGAAAATGCTTTTACATGCTCAGAACTTTCTTTTTGTATAAAGTGTAGAATATTCTGACTAATTAATAAACGAGCATTTATCTTACTAACACCGGGTGGATACTTGAGTTATACTGTATATTAAACTGAGATAGATGTTTATATTTATACTGTATTGGGTTGTATACAGAATTGGGATAGTTGTTTATATTTATATTTATATTATATTGGGTTGTATATAAACTTGAGAAAGCTGAATAGATGAATAGTTGAGGGGGGTGGGAATAAACAAGTGTATACTTCTTCCTATTCCTTTGTGAACATGTAGGATTTAATTTGTGCTGCTTGAGGAGTTGTATAGCTTTATTATTCATTGATATTCTTGTTTGTTTTTTCTCTCTTTTTTCATTAATTTCTATTTTATTTTTTTTTACATTTTCAAAATAAGAAATTTCAGTCATTCAGTGGAAAACTTTGTTCTTTCAAATGCATTTGTCACATTTTTTGACCCTAACAATGTCATGTGATCTGCTACTTCAGCACACTTCAAGAACAAATATTAGACTACTACAAAAAGTTGCAGATGAGCATTTAATATATATAATATCCAGGAATTCAGATCATTAACACAACTACAGACTATCTGTGGAACAATTTGGCCACAATTTAGTTTAGCCATATACTAGGTTTCTTCAAGTCTTGTTTAGAGTTTAGATTTTTATTTATGGATCCCCTTTAATCTAACTGTTATTTCAGCTAATTAAAAAATATATGAGGGTATCCATTTAGATTACAGGCGTGGTTCCTCACTAAAGATATAAATACTTCATTATAACAAATTGGACTCCTGAGTGAAATGCTCGTGTCCGCAGTGTAATGAGGTTCTATTTGTCAGGTTAGGGCTCTCTGCTCTGGTGAACAGAGGGGAGGTGTTCTGACATGTTCTCTCCACCTCCTGGCCTTTATGAGCATGTTAAGTGGTCCACCTTGGGAGTCTCGGCACGTCTGTGGCTAATGTGCACGTAGCAGACAGAGCTCCCCTTGATGTTATCACAGGAACATCAGAACCTCTGCTGGCCTTAAACCCTGTTCCACATGCCCTTCATGGGACTCAGTGCTCATTCTGATCAGCCCTGCTTCTCTCTGAGCCCTGAGGTGTGTCACTTACACACTCCTGGCTCCAGTTACAAAGAAGCAAATGATGGAGGAGCATGTCGTATTTATCTCTCTGAGGTAAATATGAAAAGATCCAAATGCCATCAGTTAAAACCATGACTTCCATGGTCATGGACGAGCAACTGCCCATGACCATCAAACGACGTGTCTAATGGAGTGTTAGCTGTCTTTTTCAGCAGCAGTGATCCACAGCTCTGCACTCTTAGAAATAAGGGTTCCACAAGGGTTCTGTCTAAACAGCCGAGGCTCTACACAGAAGCATTTGCTTTTTGAAGAAAGAGTTTGTCTTGGGTTTTTTTTTTTTGTTGTTGTTGTTGTTGACTAGGGGTTCCATCAGGAACCTTTTTCAATCGACGAACACTTTTTGGAAGAGGAGTTTTTCAAGGAAAGCAAAATGATGGATGACCACAATATGCAGGATTCATCTATAGAACACAACATGGTTCTTCATAGAACCCTCTCAGAACAATTGACTATAGGTGAAATGCATATAATATGTATTTACAGATCAACCTGGGGAGATTCAACATGAAAACTTAGAATATAAAAGGGTTCTCGGAAGAACCCCCTGAGTAACTTCTAGATGAAACCCTTGGGATATATAAGGGTTCTTGGTAGACCTGTATGGTGGGTTCTGGATATAACCCTTGAGATAAATCAAAGTTTTCTGGGTGAGTTCAAAGTATAATTCTTAGAATATAAAAGGGTTCTTGGTAGAACTCCCTATGTTGCTTCTATATGTAACCCTTGGGATACGTATATTTTAGTTCTTGGTAGGACTCCCGGGTAAGTTCTAAGTATAATCCTTGGAATATGAAAGGGTTCTCGGTAGAACCCCATGGGTAGCCTCTATATCTAACCCTTGGAATATAGAAGGGCTCTTGGTCAAACCCCCTAGGCGGGTTCTAGATGAAAAAAGTGGAATATATAAAGGTTTGCAGGAGAACCCGATGAATGGCTTCTAAATAGAATCTTTGGGATACATAAAGGTTCTTGGTAGAACCCCTTAGTTGGGTTGTAGGTAGGTATAACCCGTGGAATCTTAAAGGGCATTGGTAGAACCCCCTGGTTAGCTTCTATATGTGACCCTTGGGATATAATAGGGTTCTCGGTAGAACCCCCTAAATGGCTTCTAGATGAAACCCTTGGGACACACAAAGGTTCTTGGTAAAATGTCTTGCGTGGGTTCTAGCTGAAACCACTGGAATATAAAAGGGTTCTTGGTAGAAACCCCAGGGAGGGTTCTGGGTGGAACTATAACACCACAGAAAGATTCTCTGTTGAACCTTTCATCGGGGCTTCTGGGTGAAAACACAGATGGTTCCAGGTATAGCCCTTTAATATTGGGTTTCAGGTAGAACCCTCTAAAAGGGTTCCAAGTGGAACCTTTATAAAAGGTTCTACCGAGATCCATAAAGGTTTCGTCAATGGAGACAAGCTGAAAAACCCTACATGGTTCTAGCCGTCACCATTATTCCTCAGAGTGTGTTCTCTCCACATATTCTTTCTAATGAAGAGCTCAGACTTGTAGCTTTGGGGCCACTGAGCTTCCAGCTGCCATTAACACTAACACATCATTCAATCTTTAATAAGCTTTCAACACGTGGAAACATTTAGTAACCTTGAGCTTTTGCAGTGAAGCACAGACTGACCGAAAAGTCACGACAGAGCAGAGAAAAGAGAGGCCTGATTGGACCTTTTTGATATCTCCTTCTATTATCACTTCACTCTACATCCCCCTTCTCCCAATTAATTCCTCGTTCTCAGGTGGAAGACAGAGGAGGTTATTAAAGGTGTTGGAGGGAAGGAATACTTACTGATTACGTTCCACTTGTAGCACCAGCTGGAGGTCACTGGATGAGAGCACTATTTCCCCTCTGACTGGGTACTCGTCCTGTCGGGTTAAGAAGAGAGATGAGATCAGGTCGCAGCAGTGGAAAACTCACCAGGAACACTTGGCTTAAAGTGTGTTTGAAAGCATCAAAGTGCATTTACAGCAGCGTTTCAGCCTGCAGCAAACACAGTCAACACGCTGCCCGCAGGCAGTTAATTTCAAGCTGAGTGGCCATGGAACCTGTGAGGAAAATAAATGCATTTGACACATTGATTCCACAAAATGTGTTTCAGAATAAAAGCTTTTCCGCAGAGGTGGGAAGTATTTATTTTTCTGATAACATTTCATTTTTACTCCCTACATTTAAACACAAATATCAATACCTTCTACTCGTTACTTTCGTTTTAATGAATTTGAGGGGAATTATTGATTATTTTTACTTTGCATTATTGAGCGCCACCTTCCCAAGATCAAGACTGACGTCAACCTAAACTGATGGGACGCAGAGAGGACAAAGAAGATGAAAACAACATCAAGGACATAAGCCGACAAAGACGTGAAAGATAGAATGCCATAACAAACTAAAACAATGCACAAGACGTTACAAGATGAAAATGACATGAAAGACGAAACAAGACAAGAATGACATGAAACACGTAATAAGGTGAAAATAATCTAACAAGGCAAAAATGGTGTGACAAGGTATAACATGACAAAAAAATACATATCAAGGTGAAGACAATGTAAAAAGCAGAACAAAAACATCAAAATAAGAGGTAACAAGACAATATCAACATAAAAAACAGAGAAGGAAAACTGCATAAAAGACAACAAAACGGAAACCACAAAATGAGACAAAAATGACATAACAAGACATGACAAGACAAAAACAACATAACAAAATGTAACAAGACGCAATAAAATGAAAACGACATAAATGACAAAAGATGAAAACGACATAAAACAAAAATTATGAACAAGACATAACGAGACAAAAACAACGTAACAAGACATTACAAGATGAAAACGACATACAAGATGTCACAAGATAAAACGACATAAAGGATGAACAAGACCTAACAAGACATATTGAGATAAAAAGTATCTGTACTTCTATTTGAGTACAAAATGTAAAAGTTACTTTCGCCATCTCCGTTTTTCTGGTACATGTTTCAGACATCAGAGTACATCTTCGAACTGCATCGCTGCAACCCATCACATTTTATTTCATTTCCATTTGTCCAAGCAAAAGTCCCAAACCCAAAGATCTTCAATCTGGTCTGTGGTTTAAAACTCGAAACTTGAGAAGTATTAAAATGATTAATTGATTATCAAACTTGCTAATTAGCAATCACTTTAGGTCCAACTAGAAGGGCGCACAGAGAGTACAGACCTCCACCGAGGCCCCGTCTCACAATGTTAATGAAAGTGAAAAACAACTAAAGAAAAATGATTTGGATCCGCTCCAAAATTTAATGGGTTCTTCCTCGACAACACCCAATTTACACCTGGTATTAAAATGTGATCTGCATCTGGATACATTGTGCAGATAAGGAAAATGTTAATGCAAGGTGTAAATGCTACATGATCGGAATGTGATCAGATCTGGAGGTGGTCTGGCTTGCATTGTGATTGGATCTTAGGAAGGTATAAACACAGTCTGTACAACATATCTGAATGCAGATCACATTTTAATACCAGGTGTAAATGTGGTGCAAGTTTCATGGAAATTAAGCCAGTAGTTTTTCTGTAATCCTGCTGACAGACAGACAAAAAGACAAACAGCACCGAAAACATAACCTTGGCTGAGGTTCACAAGCACATGGTGGCACCATTCATGTCTTTTCCCACATAGAAAATGCTTTTTCTTGTGTGTTCAACTGCTTGAAACACAAAACAGACTACCCCCCCCCAAAAAAAATATGCAGCATGTTATTAGGCCCAAATAATGAGACGACCGACAGAGAGGAGGCCGGAGCCCTGACAACCGGGACAAAGACTTCCATCTCAACATCAGCAAAACAAAGGAAGCAACGGGGAGAAGGACACAACTTCTTTGAGTGCACAATTGAGAGAATCCTGACTGGCGGTGCAGGACGGAGGCCAACAGGATCAACAGAGACCCACACAATCCCAGCCACAAACTGTTCTGCCTGCTGCCTCCTGGCAGACAGTACCGCAGCTTCTGGCCCTGCATCACCATCACTCAGGAACAGCTTCAACCTACTATTCTCCTCATGAACAGTGTAGTGTGACGTACATCTGCTTTACGGACCGGACGTCACTTAGCTTCCGGTGTCAAATCTGCAGTAAACGTCTACAGTCACCCAAGTGATTTCTCATCTACAAGTTAGCTAAAAAAAAAACGACGCATATTGTACATAGTGTTAATAGTTTACAGTTTGCTTTGTACGTAGTGTGTATTAGTTAGTATTTTTGATCATTTTGATATATAGATGTTAGCAACGTTAGCTTGCTATGGCTCTTTTTTACACTTGATGCTTAGA
>JAJHUR010092404.1:0-13746 GCA_027495735.1 Lutjanus campechanus
TACATGTGGCTTAGCTATGTGATAGACATCAACAACATGTCCATGCCTCACGCCCAATGCATGCTGGGATGGTTTCCAGTCCCCAGCCAGTCCCCCTTAACAGGATAAGCAGTTCAGAAAATGGATGGATGGTTGGACTTCACATGTCAAATTCAATGCATACCAGAGCGTGTTGTTAATTGAGCATTGATGACTTTAAATAGTCATCAGTTTCAGGCTTCATTAATGATTTTTGAGCAGCGACATCCCCAGACACTAATACTTCAATGTCGTCAGGAGCACGACCCGAGGCCTCATGTGTGAATGGCGCACATGCATACAAATGACACATACGCTGCTCTGTGGAC
Organism: Lutjanus campechanus; assembly: GCA_027495735.1. Taxonomy (NCBI): domain Eukaryota; kingdom Metazoa; phylum Chordata; class Actinopteri; order Lutjaniformes; family Lutjanidae; genus Lutjanus; species Lutjanus campechanus. Next base: position 348 of record JAJHUR010092404.1, read on the forward strand.
AACGTTTGGGATTTACAGCATAAAAAAGAAAAATGGACATGAAAGCACACTCATATGTATACAGATTTATGGTAGGACTGGTATGTGGGATATGTTGATGTATAATTTACCTCTGTTATTACAGTACGAAGCTCAAATGAGTTTTCTAACGGCCATTTATGATGTGGAATTATTACTTCATTACAGAGTTTAAGACACAGGATAGAATAAGTGTTATATTCACAGATGTGAAGTCAGTCTGAAAGTGACTTAAACAACTCTACTGGTTGCAAAATTAAGTGTGATTGTACGTAAGCTTATGAGAAAATAAGAACTGCTTCTAACTTGATTAATTACCTCAGTTAACAGTTTCCTAACGAGTTTATAGTCTCAGTTGCTAGTTCCAAGTCTCCATCAATACAACATGATGTTCATTTTGTACATGTTGGTCCCATTCTGTTTTAGGGCATGGCTACCTTGTGATTGACAAGTGGCTACCACGGCGTGTCCTTAGGTTTTCAATCAGACCCAATCAGAATAGAGATATTGCAATGTTTATCCTCCCATAGCTCCACCCCCATATAAATATGGTCTCTTCTGGTTCCAAAAAAAACAAGATAGCAATGACCATTATGCTATATTTGAGGCTTCAAAATGGGCATATTGCCCAAGAAATCCTGACTCACAAAATCCAAAGTATTTTAAATTACAATTCATTCAATACAATTATTTTAGAACAGTAGGAGATTAAATCAGACAATCTACAGCCATGATAGCAGCTCTGTGAGGTTTAGGCACAGTGGTGTTTGAGCTAAATGCTAACACCAGCATGGTAACATGCTCATAATGACAATGCTAACATGCTGTTTAGTTCAGCAAGTTCACCATCTTAGTTTAGCAAACTAGCATGCTAACATTTGTTCATTCCCACAGAGGCTGATGGAAATGTCATTAGCTGTCATAAACTTAAGTATTGGACAAATTTAAGTTTTTTACCTGATGATCACCAAAACTTTAGGATATGTAATCTGGGAACTGTGAATGTCTGTACGTTCAATTTGTCAAGCAGTTATTGAGAGAGTTAACAAAAGGAGGAGAAGTGTAAACTTTTACCTGCTGGTGGTGCTACAGGAAAGCTCAAAGAATCACTGAAGTCAGTAGAATTCATCCTCTGGGCACCATGAATGTCTCTGGGAACTTTCAAGGCGATCCATCTGCTAGTTGAGATATTTCACTCTGGACCAAGATCGTCAACCCATTTCACCATGGCTAAAAAGTTCAGTTCTCATAACTTATGTTGGAATTACTTATATTTTGCCAATTTGAAATTATTGGGAGAAAATAATTATCAATGCAGCACATTGGTGGGGCGTGCCTATAACCTAGCAGTTAAAATGCAACTGCAACATCTCTATCCTTTTTTCTGTTTATGCTGTCAGAACTGGTACTGTTTCCCATGTTTTTGAGTGATGAAAAAGCAGCATCTGAGCTGCTCCTCAGTGTGATGTCACACTGAAAACAATTATTGATAACCCGAGGCCAATGTGTTCACTACTCTGTCTTTTATCTGCTAGTTTCTGTCAGGAGATGGAGTGGGGTTAGCTGTGCTGTCAACCAATAGGCCTCTGTTTGACTTGTCATGGAAGGAAAATCACAGGTGTTGCTAATAACAACAACAATGGCTCTGTTCCAGACCAAACCATGACAGTGTGACAGTGAGCCAACTTGCACAATACCAGGACCCTGAAAATGAAGGAGCAGAATGGAATCCAGCCGTTATTAATTTGATTTCAAGATGTCTTCTGTGAAAAAGGCCTGTTGAAGCCTTGAAAATCATACTGTTACATTTGGAACGGACACCAAACAACATCTGGTGCAACTAAACAACTTTTGGTGAGAAGGGAAAGGATGGGTTGATGATGTTGCATGGCATTCCTAGACAGCACTTCTGAGTTTAATTGAACTCAAAATTTGACCTGTAAAAAAAATAAAAATTGAAAAAACTTTAAAAAAGAATAAATAAAGCAACCACCTGCAAAGCCTTATTTGCCATGTCAACTTACAGTAGGTTAAGAAGTTCAAGCAAAGTGCTACCTCAAGTTTTTCAAGCTTAACACTCCTATTCCTTTCTACTCATATACTTAAAGTTCACTCAAAATCTTAAATTTGTCAAACTTAACATTCTACTTGTGTATTTACATTAAAAAAACGTCAGTTATTACGTTTGACAAACTGGAAACTGAGCTCTTATTATAGTTGTACCATATTACAGTATGTCTCAAAGCAATATCCAATATTAGTCACATACTGTAAATAGCAAGTTAACAAAACAGTCGGTGGATTGAATCCCACAATGTTTTCTTTTTTTGAGGAGACAAGTATCCCCAAATATGACTTTGCATGCAGTGCTGTTAATGTGTGTTTTCAATCTACAAGAGCAGCAGTTAATCAGATGTAATAATTTAAGTTTTAACGTAAAGCTTAACGTAATACATGAGTAGATCTGAATAGTATTGTTGAGAGATAACACTTCTTATCCTAAGCTGACACTACAATTTAGCCTTAAGTTGGGTAAACTGAAAAAAGGCTTTGCAGCTTGTGGCTTTACGTTTTTAAGTTTTCACAACTTGTCTTTTAGTGTTTTTACCTTGGGTCAAGTCAGACCTATTCAAAAAGGGGCTTCAAGAAGCTGTCAGTCGTTCTTTTTTAATACTGAAATGCCTATATGATGGTTTGCCTTGGTAGAAATAAAAGAAAAAAGAAAAGTGTTTTGGTTAAGTCACCAAGCTAGATAGCAGCTGAAGGCCAAACCTCAATCATGCAAAACAGCCACCTTGCAACCATTACAATAACAGCTACAGCCCTACTTGCTCTTGTTTTTCTCTACTTCCCCCATTTTTCTGCTCCATATCATTTCTTTTTTGAGACATAGATGTTTTACCATAAATAATGCATAGGGGTAAGTAAAGGCATGCAGCAGCACCGTTAAAGGAAAGAGAATCATTCTATAAGTTGTATACAGTACAGAGTATGCACCCATGTACGTTACACAAAACGTCACAAAATGTGTCATAAAATGTGTCATAAAATGTCTTAAAAAAGACCACTATTTTTCCCCAGATAAATATATTTAAATATGATGCAGCATAAAATGGATACATCATTAATCAGACTTATGGTGTTTTAGAATTAATTCTCAACACAAAACAATTATGTCTTAATTGGAATTTTTTGAGATTTGGCACCCCCAGTTTGAGTGCATTTTTTGTGTGCACATGATGACATTACTTATAATAAAAAACTAGTGAGTCGATAGCTTTGCTAATACAACATCATGCAAGTGCAACAACAAAAGAAATAGCAAGCCAGCTAAAATCAGTCTGATGTTTAGTCCTGCGTGGCTGCCTTTTGCTCGGTCATCCTCTCTTCTTAGCTTCCTCCGTCAACGTCTCGCCTCGCCTCTGCCATGATGTCCTTAAGCTGATGAGCCTGATTATGTTGCACTCTTGCCCAGCTCCGGTCCTGACACGTCAGGCACCGCTCTCCACCAGCATTTACCCCAGCCAAAGCTCCTATGTTACCAGTGTAAATCCCAACACTCCCCTAGTGCTCTGAACACCATGTCCGAGCTGTACGGCTAACTGAGCTAATAGCTAACTAGCTAACAGCAGCTACATTTTGCAGAAATTTTACTTCACTGTCCTTTAGGAAACTCTGTAAATCACAACCAGCCATTCAGGCAGAACAGCCAGAGGACATCAGAGAGAAAACCAGAAAATGTTTTCTCCATAAAATATGATCCAGTTTCACCATAAATCAGTGACATGTTTGGTGGTGTGTGACTTAGTAAAGCGTTATGCAAGTTACATAGTGCGAGACCAGGCCCACGAGGTGCAGAGTGGGAATGACCGAGGCATCGTTCACCTTATTACAAGTCAATGTAGCATCAAAATTATTTTGAATTCATTATTTTAAGGTAGAATAGATACATAATCTTGCTTTAAGTGTTTTGGAATTGTTTCTCAACACAAAGCCTTTAAAAAGCAATTGGATAGTTTAAATTCTGACATTTAACAATATTGTTAAAGGTTAAAAAGTGTGTGACATTTAGGAGGATCTATAAGCAGAAATGGAATATAATATTCATATTTATGTTGCTATTAGTGTATAACCATCTGAAAATTAGATTGTGCTTTTATACACCATGTGCATAATGTATGGATTAAAAAAATTATATTCATTAATATCCAGATCAAACAATTGATTGGCAGCTACGGTTACCCTTCATCTTAAGCTTTGGAGAGCCCTGTTATTACCAGTATTTACCCATATTAACAAGACTGATTTGAGGTCAGAGGTCAAGTATTGATTCCAAGGAATGAGAAACACCTAATAGATAACCAGGGGACCTTCATACTATGACACAATCAATGCACTAATATATGTGAAGGTCAGTAAAAGTTGTGGTAAAGCAGCTTGTTTGGAATATGAGTTTACTGTGACAACATCACAAATAGAGATACAGTAATGAGTATAATCATCCGAAAGACAGACTGTGTCTGTTTCAGCAGACTCTGCTCGGATAATGGATCACTAAAAGATACTAGAAGACAGTTGAGATTGAATAGACTGACTTCTACTTACATAATGGGTTTTGCTTATGTAATCTACGATTTTTCTCTTTTGTCTTTAAAAACACGGCTCTACAATCCAGCTACACGTGGATGCAGTATTTTTGTGACTGATTTCTATTTTATGCCCAAAAGTGTGCTTGGCATGCAACATTCACAGGGCATATTCTCAACAACTGTGTTTAAACGTACTGTGCCTAAGCTCTTGTGTTATCATTATTGTTCTCCTGGCATGTCTCGCTTCAGATACAAGGCAGATTTAATGCACAGGCTTGTCTCATCTAATTGATTTCTTTTAATTTACTCCCAGTCGCCTCTACCAAACACTTATACAGTTGATTACGCTGCTAAGAGAGTTCACCTTGAGAGGAGCTGAGGTATATAAATAATATGTCCAACATGCAAGGATGTATAAAGATCAACCCAGGCCTACATTAAATCACAATCTCATTATATCCATTACAACCAGCTTCATTCTAGTTTTATATTTCTTTTTAATTTTTGTTTGGAATTCAGTTAAGTTACAGTTAGTTTCCAGTAGGATTTGCTTGTTTCAGTATTAGTTTTATTTTTTCCTTTATTATAATATCTTAAATATTCGTCAGGGGCAAGATTTAAGAAGTTCAGCATCACTCAGTTTCAATAAACATATAGGCACCAGTGCCTCTTCATGTTTGTTGTGTTGACAAATTTGACCAAATTGGCAGCAACTAAAGACACTTCCTGTATATTTTTATTCTATTTTAGCTAGTTTTATAAGCAGCCTACACAATATTGTTTTTTCTAATGTGCAGCTTTTATTTTTTTATTTTCTATTTCAATAAATTAAATTAAATTAAAATCAGTAGGACTGGTTCAAGCTGTTCAGAAACGCGCCAGAGAGAAACCAGGATGTCAAACATATATGTTTTTGGTTGGTAAAGCATCCTGAGCACAGCAAAATAATGAGAAAAATCAGAAAAAAATTAAAAACAGGGCAGGTTCTCTGCAGATATCACTACCACCACCACCACCACACACTTTTAGTGGGTCATAAGTAATGATTGAAAGGGATTTCATATTATACCTTTAATTTAAATGTTTTTTCCACACCTAGTTTTATCTTTATGTTTTGTTAACTATAATAATCGATTACAACTCACAACAAACCACTGTAAGTAGCCTTTGGAAGACAGTGACAAAAAAGGAAATATACTGCTGCTTTGTTTCAACACTCATGTTTGCAGGTTCGCTGTTGCTGATTTTTTCCTGCATTTCCACGTTACTTTTCCTCAGATTGGCTCTTTCTGTGTTAGAGTGCATAGCTCCGCTCTGTTGAGAAGATGGATACAGAGCCGGTGAAGTAGCTCGGCGAAATGTGCCTTCCATTTCTGTGTTCTATTGTCAGCACTCCATATAAAAACATAAAATATTGAAAGGGTCCATTAACATGGGTCAGAAATTGATGGCTGTTCCTCTGCGGGGGAAAAAAAAAGCAAAAGTGGTCAAAAAGCAGCGAACGCTTCAGCTTTGTAGCTTAGAATGCCTGCTTGTGCTTTCTGCCATGTACATGCTTTTTAATAAACTGTCTTAACTGATTTTAACCAAGGCACTGAGGGAGGCCTGTCTTCATGGAATAAAATTCTTATGGAAAGAAATTATACATTAAAAAAGGTCAATAATGTTGAACCTTTGGTGTTACAGTCATAATTGCCATGGTCATACAATACTTACAATCAATCCACTCTCCAGTTAATGAATCAATGCAGACTTTACAACCCAGTGGTGCCACTGATTCAGGGAAAAGATACAGTTTACAAGAGATTTACTGTAACTGATTTCTTCTTGGATCGGCTTGCCAGATAACGTCCACTAAAACCATCAATTATTCAGTCAACAAACAGTTAAATCTGTTAGTGGTTTACCCCAAACAAGAATCTCAAATACTTTAACCATCTTCGACATGAGAAAATGTCAAGCATGCTCCTTCCTGCTGTAGTGCGGCGTGCCCGTCTATTTCCCTTTTACAGGATGTTCATCTGTGTTGCCATGGAGTTCTTGTTTGGGGGTTGAAAAGAGAGTGAAGAGATGAAGAAGAGTGGAAACATAATGTCTCTAATAAAATATTAAGACACATCTCTTTTATGCAATGTGACCACAGCTGAACCACTAAATCCCCCCCCCCCCAAGGGCATCATTTAGAGAATCTTAGGGTATAGCAAAGAGGAAGAAAGGATGGTGGTGGTGGAGCAGTTAAAGGTGAGATTATAGTTGCATATACATGTGCCAGAGAAAACTGAATATTGTATGATGAATGTAACCACACATGTCATCTGTGTCAAAGTCAATTAATGGACACTGCGTGGCTAACACTGGCTGTGTTAGAGCCTGTCACTGCCCTCCAACATTTGCATTATATCATGAATATCAATCAGAGCTCACAGTCTCACTTTAAGACACTGAAATCTCTTTCCACTATTTTATATTAGACATAGAGAAAGCACTGTGAGAATCACTTTAAAGGGATAGTGCTGATTTTTTTTTCGAAGTGGGGTTGTATGAGGCACTTATCCCAGTTTGGAGAAGCAGCAGGAGAACTGGTGTAGGAAGCTAAGAAATAGACAGGGTCATCCACTTAAAGACAGACCCAACTAAAAGAATCAATATCATTTTAAGTGTACTTCACTTTTATTGTCCCTGCTTTCTTTGCTGTCAGAGAGCCTTTTCTGACAGGAAACCGCTGTTATATCAGCCTATATCTCCAAAAGCCACCAGAGTCCTTTGGCAAAATCATTAACAGATCGAGGCAGTGGTAGATCAGCAATTCCCATGTTCTGCAACATAAAATGACCAAAGGAGTCTGGTGACTTTGGAGAGAGTGATATTTGTCTTATAGAACAGTTGTTTCTCATCAGAAAAGGTTGGGGTAAAGCTGTGAAAAATATTCTAATTATAGCGTACACTTAGGGTGTTTTCACACCAACCTTTGTTTGTTGTCTACATGGTTCATCATGTCCCCCCCCCACCCAATGAACAGGTGTGAAAGCGCTCTTATAGGTGACTAAAATACGTTTTGTTACCGACTCTTTCCACAGCAGTACATTGCTTCGCTTCCTCCCCCAGGATTCTGGGGATGCACCGACCGCCATCTACTGAAGGTAGTACACTGACTACTTCAGTACTAAGTACTTCATAAAACCCCTGCTCAAAAAATCTGAAGTGTCCCTTTAAAGCATTAGTTTGGTATGCTGTGTGAAAAACACAAACTCTCTTCCAGCCAAGTGAAATTTGTTCAGCTAAATTTTGATAAGATCACAAGTCAAACATAAAATTATACTTTTCTGGCAAATCTCAACAGCCTGCTTCTCAATTTATTTTGGCATTTTCCCTGGATTGAAGTCAGTCACTGAAGGACAGATTTTAGATGATCAAAAATGCCATTAGACAAAGTGGATATGGGAACATAATGTGTCTCAGGGAAGCATAATGTTTCTCTATGCCAATAAGGGTCAACTATGTGCTCGCTCCTTTTTTACTGCCGGCACTTTATGAAAGTTATAGCTTAAAATGCAGCGCTGACGGGCTGTCAATTAGACTGTTTGCTGATGTAAACTTTCTCCCTCTCTCTGCCCCTTGTCTCAGGTTGTGTTTTTTTTTAGATGATTCGTGATAGGTCACCTTCTCCAGTGACAAACTCTGTATTTCAGAGATGACAACAGTATTAGGAGATGTTGCCTCTGACTTTTGTTTTTTGAGCGCTGTTTGAATTTGATGCCAATGTGAGACGATAGTTCAGCGTCACTGCTGCGTTTGGCTTTTAGTGCCAAGAAAAAAAAATGCAAAAGAGACCTTTTCTCCTCCGCACGAGTCAGAAGATATTTCACACCATGTGTGGCTGTGTGCTCTTGTTATCGCATATGATTTGGGTTTGTCCCATCACTATTTTTATAAGTGGTTGCTTGGTACCTGTGGGGATATAATAATTGAAGTTGAGGTAATTTTATAATGATTCAATTAAGTAACATTAAAAACAAATTTGATTTCATTTTACATGTTCACAGTTTGGAAAGTCAGTTCTTCATTTCACACAAAGGGGTTAATTATAACTACACTGTAAAAAAAACAACTTTAACTTAAAAAAGCCGGTGTCTGGCTGCCTTAAAATTTTAAGTTGATTGAATTTGAAAAGACAAGCTGAAGTCATTTTGTGATGATTCAAAATAAATAAACATTTCTAGGTAAATAAACTTAATTCAATAAATGATAAAACATGTTTAGCAAGCTTCAGATATCAAGTTGAACCAACAGTTGTTTAGATACACTAACAAACATTACAAACAAATTTGATTTACTTTTACATTTTGTCAATTTGAAAAGTCAATCCTTCATTTCACACAAAGAGCTTCAGCTGCTCCTGGAGCTACTGTGTTTCTTCTTTGGCACCAAAACAATTTGTGAAATTGCTCTGAATGAATTTATCTTAGTTTAGGTGTAAGAGAGACCAAATTCAATACTAATCTTCATCATGGTCTGCAGAGTTTGCAATAAGTTTTCATCATATACTGTATGTTTTCTTCAAACTATAAAAAAAAAAGAAGGGTCTCAGGAGAGTTTGAACTCTCAAACAATGCATGCTGGGAAACCCGTTCATATGCCGATCATGCTTCTTTAGAAACTTAGTTTAACGAGTCCATTAAACTCTGTACAGTACATTCATTCAACTCATCATTTCATGTCAAAAGACTTCAACTTAGAAGAGCTCATGTTCATAAGTTCTGAAGTGTTCTAAAAATAATAAGAATAAATAAATAAATACTGGAAATTAACTTGAATAAATACAACTTGTATGTTTAGTTTAGATCAGTTGATTCCACTAAATTTCTATTTGATTTTTTACAGTGTAAATGTCTGGCCTTTATACAGTATGTGTATTTTTTTCCACAGTGGTTGAGAGAAGGAGAGGAGGGTGAGGAGGAGTGAAGCCGGAGTGTGGCGCTCTTGGCTCTGTTGCCAGCGGCTGCCTGGCGCTCCCCTAAACACACACGCACACAGAAACGTCTCAGCATCTAACAGCCTGGCCTGTCATCTGCTGGCCAACTTCTGAACTGCATCTATGCCTTCTTTAATAGCAACAGCAGTATCTCAGCCAAACCATAATGCCACCAAATAGAGTAAATCGATACACTACTGTCGTAATCAATCGATAAATACTTGATTTTCATGCTGTTGTTGTAGCTTAAAAGCTCTCCTCAGACAGGCCTGTCAGAGAGGAAGAGAAAACACCACACCTCAAATGTGTACTCTCTCTGTCTGAGCCAAAGCTCTGACTCACACCTCCTCGCAGTCTGCTGACAGGGAAACACTGGTTGTAGTGGGTGGATGAATAAGTCTGTGTGGAGGTATTACACTGAAACCTGCTGGAGGTTTGAGTAGGACACAGTCTCAGGCCCAGCCACCTTCATTTCACTGTGTGAGACAACTCTCCAGGTTTGTGCAGGCCGGGGGGAGGATTTGTCACAGACCCTCCACTCATGTTCAAAATAGCAACTAAAGAGTCATTAATGTGATTGTAATATAATTATGGGTTAGGCATAGCATGATAAGATGTGAATCAATCTACAATCTACTGTACAATTTGTAGATTATTTGTTATTCTAGAAAATCTAAGCAACCCTTGTAGCCGCGCTAGCAACATGTCTCTCTGGATGTTTCTGTTATATATTGATTGGATGGTGCCAGACTCAACTATTTCAACATGGATTGGATGGATTGCCATGAATTTTAATACACAATGTCCAGTGAATCAATCTTAATGTGTTTGGGGATCCCCTGACTTCTAATCTCGCACCAGCAGCAAGTCAAAGTTTCAGTCTTTCAGTTTGTCCAGTACTTTGGTTTATAACTCAGACATTCCCATCGGCCTCAGCTGTACTTTGTGTTTAGTGCCAAATGCTACCATGCTAACCTGTGATGGTGAACACGGTAATCTTTAAACTTGGTAACCATCAGCATGTCGCCACTATGAACATGTTAGCATGTCACCTGTAGCAGGTAACCCAAATCTCCACTGTGTTTAAGTACAAACAGGCAGAGCTGCTAGCATCACTGTTGACTAGTTGTAATAAAGGTCCAGTGTGCAAGATTTTATGGGGATCTATTGGCAGAATATGGCAGGAATGGAGTACAATATTTATTTATTCATATGTATGTTTTCATTTGTGTATAATCACCTGAAAATAAGAATTGTTGTGTTTTCATTAGGCCTGTTGATCATGAAGAGTCTAAGTCAACCTCACTGTGTCTCGCCTTTTCTCTTGTAACATTGAAGTCACTGGTGCACTGCTGCTAACTGTGCTGTAACTGCCATTAGCTAGTTAGCAAAATTAGCGTTCTGTTAGACTGGAATATAATCCCCAAGATTTAACAGAGGCCAGTTTGATGGCCGGGAATACAGTAACCTTACTGAGGTAACGTAAAGGACTCTGTTTCTGGGAATGAAGACACGATGAAGACACGTGGGCTCAGGCAGGGACAGGAGCCGTAAAGCAGTTGAGGAGCGAGTTTGTTGCAAGTTAATTTGTAAGTATACATCCCTTGTGTTGGTAAGTGTAATGTGTTTTGAATGTGTAGTCTCCTTGCAGAAACTGTCATTACTGCTTTTGCTGTAAAAAATATCTTATTTAAATATTTAAATTGTTATCATAAATGTGCGTGACTGTGTTTAGTTTAGTTTATTTAATTTATAAAAGGACAGTGACATCGATCATTTATATAAAATGAAAACATGGTTGTATCAGATTTAGCGAGAGGCTAATTTCCATCTGTAGATCTACACATAACAAGCAGATGCAATAAATGAATTCAAAATGCAATACAGATACCTCCTGCATTATTTGGTATAATTTTGTAATTATGGTGTGCAGGCAAATTATACCAGCCAGCATCGCCAAACTAATTCACAAACGTGAAGTTTCTGTTACAGCGAATAAAAACGTGAGCTTCACAGATTCAAGTCTGGTTCCCAGGCCGTCATTATACACCACAAATGGGAAAAAGTAGCACATGAATAGAAAACCAAACTACGCACACAAAATGGCAGAAATGTAGCAGATGATTTTTGCGAAGAGACCTCAGTCATTCACGACATACTCTGACCCTATAATTTAAACACATATGTTGTGGTCAGTATGGCAGCCTGTTTCATTTTTGAAGACTTTTTCATTAAAGCTGTAATATTTAACATGTCCTCATTAAAATATCTTAAAACATGAGACGTGTTAAATATTTGATTGTGTTGTGTGTTTACATTATCCCAGATGTTTCCAACAATGTCCATAATTTACTCAAGGTAATGGTTTAGCAACTAGCAACTAGCCGCTAGTTGCTTTAACGTCAGAGAGTGAGGACGGAAGCTCACAAACATGACTAAACGTAATGTGAATAAAACTTAAATATTACCTTGTCCATGAATATGATTTCTGCTTGAGTCATGTCAGATGGATTTTTATCAGCTGTAGTGGTTGTTCAAAAGTGAAGAAAACAACTCCCATAATCCCACACTTCTACTAATACTACTACTACTTTGTCAGAGAGAGTGAGAGAGACCCCCAGTGGCAGAATGCACATTACATATTGCCCTGAAATAAAACAGGGAACTACGTTACGGTGGAGTATTCATTGTTTTTATGTAGTCTTAATCTTTATGTCAGAATTTCCAATATCTAACCAAATGTGTGCATAATTTATGAATGTATTTCATTCTCTGGTTTCCCCTCTTGACTTTATGGAATCAGAACAAGATGCAACATTCATCCACCCCCCTCTTATCACTTATTTACTCACGCTGGTGACTTGATTCTTCATAAATGTTTCTCAGTCTTGGAGTCTGATGAGTTGGTCATGCATGAGTCATGCTGTTGATTTCATTTATTTAGAGACTGCCCCTTGTTGTTGCACCGTACAGTTCTGCCCAAGCTGCCAACACTTGTTGTTCTGTTCAGACGACGTCTTAAGACACAGAGATCGTCTCACTTCCCAACCCATCACGAAAAGTGTCCTCTGGATAATGAGCTCTCCACGCCTCCCTCCGCTTCCCACATCCCCCTACGCCTCCCCCCTCATCCCTGCAGTCACCCCTGATCAACATTTTTCACATTGTTAATCACTTATGTCAGCTTCTGGTAATTATAGACAATTAATCATGTGTGATTCACTGTCTCCCTCTCTCCGTCAGCATTGTGCTGTACACTGTGTGAGCGGAAACGACAAAGGTGAAACTGCCTTTATTAAGTACGCAGCACCAGGGAGTGAACTCCCCAATGATAAGCAGCATGTTGCAGTGCTTTGGCTTACACTTCCTTGAGGCGAGCGATAAAGGGCAGGTGGAGATTAAATTACATTAATTCCTCCGCCAGAAGCCCTGACCCAGAATGACTTACAAGACAAGGAGGATGGAGTGATGAGCTGTAGTAAAACTACTGCCAAAGCACTGAAAAATGAATTAACCATCAGTGTCACAACACACTGTGGTCCTGACCCGCCATAGAAAGTCAACAACCTCAGACACACACACAATAGGCTGCACTGACTTTTAATTTACTTGCTGTGATTTAAAACGCACATTGTATTTATTCATATATGCATGAACACTAAAAAAAAAAAAAAAGAATTAAATTAAAATCAACTAATCTTTACAAACATATACACATTTTATTTATTCTGTAATGCCTCATCCTCTGTGGGCACATCATCTTCTGGGTGTTGAACAGGGGTTCTTGTAAATTTAAGCCTTTTGACTTGAAATGAGTGGT
>JAJHUR010092406.1:0-10733 GCA_027495735.1 Lutjanus campechanus
GAATGGGACAGAAACATAATGTCTCCGGCCACGGCTGTCCACAGCGTGGAGGCATAACAACAGTCTGACATCAACAGGTCCTTCACAGGATGAAGTTGGGCTTTTTAAATAAATGACAAATGTCCCACACTTTAACCCACACAGCCATGTTCTAACAGCAAACAATGGTAATGTGGGGGTAGGTGGTGTTTGTGGAAACTTATATGAGAAAAATTGGTTAATTTATATGTAGAATAGTCACCGAGACCCGGTCTGTCATTCCAGTCAATTTGGCACAAAAACTATTTGGATCGGTTTAGGCTAAGTCCATGCTTGAGGGTACAATAACTATCACGTGACATCACTGAAGCAACTCACAAGACTAAAGTGACATTACAAAAGTCACGTGGCACATGTTATAACATCATACGACTTTTAATAACGTTTTAGTTTCACATGAGTCATGAACCCCAGTTTCCAGTTTTGTGTTTGTTTGAGCCATCCATCAACCCCAATTCCTCCAGTGTAGACCTTCTCCATCTTTTTACCACTTAGAAAGTGTCTCATACGGCCGTGGATGAGTTTACGTTGAAGTCACTTGAAAAGCCTGGTGTTTCTCTTGCAGCGAGTACTCTATGTGTATGTATGAGTCGCCAAGGGGTGGTGACAAATCCTCAGCATGTGATGACGTGATGACGCGAAGGATGCTATTTTCCCTCCGGTAAATAATGTCCATCTCCGCCAGTGAAAGCAGAGTAGGTCTTGCTGTTTACTGATGGTGATTATGTCATGTGATTTCAAGCAAAAAAACTCTGTGTCACTCACCACAGTGAGGTTGTACTTAGTGTCTTTGGCAAACTAAATGAGAAAAAAATCACAGAATTCATATGTGGAAAAGTTGCTACTGGATTAGTCCTATCTGTCCACTCTTTGGCACACTTCCCACCAGCAAACAGTATCTCTCTCCAGCAGTGAGTGGTCCCGCCTGTCCCAGTATAACCCACTATTTACTTACGGTGATTATTTTCTGTGATTCTGAGTGGTGAACTTGTATGCACGTCTTTGTCTGTAATCTTGGGGCATCCATAGAACCATTAAGACAGGGACACTTTTTCTAGATTTACAAATGAAAATTGTGTGAAAAAAGTCACAGATCTCAACATTACAATGTGTATTCCTGGTTCTGGTTACTGGTGACAACTTAAAGTACCTGTGATACAAAGCTCAGGAATTTATTTCCATGTTTTAATATTGGTGCTCCCATGCTGTATCGTGAAATATAGAACTGGTGCTCTGGAGCAATATTTTAGAGGCTGCTCCCAAATGAAATCTTACATTTGACCTCTGTTTGGAGTCTAGTATTAAACTTTTTCTATATATAGGTGTGTGTTATCTGTGATAGAGTGGCTATTTTCGCAGGGTGTACCTCACCTCTCACTGCATGCTCGGATAGATTCCAGCCTTTCACGACCCTGATTAGGATAAGTGGACATATAAAGGGGTTGGATAAAATATAACGTAAGTGAACATGAGTGAGTATGCTTGCATATTACAAAGAGTCAATTGATAAGGAAAGTGTGCCAGCATTGCAAAAACAGAGAGCTGCAGACAAAATAATGACTTGAATTTCTTTGGTTCTCATTTTGTGGTTAAATTGAGGGAAAAAAAACACTCAAGCCATTTTCCAGTACTTTCAGAGTTCTGTGCTCTTTTCCAAAGAGTCAGAGAGTTTTATGTGCTCCTTCTGGCAAAATGATACAAATTATTCGACAACTACAGCACTGGGGTCTTTTAAGCTGCAATGAAAACTAGGCCGTAGGCAGAAACAGGCCGACATATAAGGACTGGAAGAGGGAAATCAGGTGGCGCGGCAGACAGAGAGACGGAGGGAAGTGGGAAAAGAAAGTGAAAGACCAAGACAGAAAAAGTGACAAAGTTAGATGGTAGAGAGAGAAAGCAAGCTGGAAAGAAATGTGTGACAGAAGAGACTGGCACCATTACAGAGAGAGAGAGCATTGTAAGTGACAACAGTGCTATGGAGCTGTTACTTGAGCTGAACTATAGAGCAATGTGACAGTGTTATTAAGAACTTGTTTCTATTCACTGTGCTCCCTGTGGTCTGCTTCTCCTAACAGTAAATACTGTAGATGCATGCACACACTCACACACATGCACAGATAAATGCACAAGTACACACCTTGCCGCACACATGCTAATACACACTATTCTGTAAGCATACGGACTGGGTATTGGTACTCAATACCTGTAAGGTATTGATTGAAATAACTCAATACCAAGTAGTATTTAAACTTCTCCAGTAAAATGATGCCTGCATTCAGTCCTTTTGGTATCCAGATATAGAAAAAAATGACTATTTACATGGTTTCTCTCACAACCATTCAGTGCAAGTGTTTTTCATAAAGAAGACCCTTCAAAAAAAGGTACCCACTGAAATACCCCATCAGTATTAGTATCACTTTAAAGCTATAGTTGGTAATGTTGAGAGAGCTGTTGGAGAGCTAGCAAGATTTGAAAGTGGCACGTCCTCTAAGCTCCACCACCTCCTCCCCCTCCTGTCAGTGCTCTGTCAAAAACCACGCCCCACGTCGAGTAAAAACGCTCAATGCTCCGTGCAGGAAGCACAGCTCCTATAAGTTAGATAAGCAGTAGCCTATGTACCGACGACCGGCTTAAACCGACAGAGAAGCTAATGTTAGCATTGGGCTAATACAAGCTACAAAAGTAGCCAAGTTGGCAAACGTTACATATTTCATGAAAATAACAAATCCCCCCGAAGCAAAACAAATAATTACCTGTCCAACAGAAAGACAGCAACCTCTGCATCACTTTTCAGGCCCCTCAGATGCCTCAGTTGTCTCCACCACTCAAAGGCTGCACCGATGTTGACTCTGGTTTGTCCTCTAGCTTTATCCAGAGACTTTTTCATCGCAGCCTTTTCTGCCTCCGGCTTTCTTTTCTTTGCCTGTTTAGCGGGGCGAGCCGTTTCAAGTAACGCTGGAAGTGGTATTTTTGGCTGCATTTTCTCTGCCACTGTACCCTTATGAGCTTATTCTCCTGCTAACTTGGTATTTCTGCTGAGGAGTGCGCTGAATATTTCCGGCAACGGTGAAATGTGATGAGTGCACACGGGGAGGAGGGAGGGACCGAGGGGGGCGGGAGCAGCACGAGACATGAAGGCACCTGATTGGTTCCTTTCCATTCAGACTGAATGGCAGGGATTGGTCAGAGTTTTTACAGGCCTGTAGTTGACACAGAGGTCTGATTCTTTTCGTTCTTTTTTCTGAATACATAATGTATTGACTACTCTCAGGATGGAAGGACCATTTCACCCAGTATAACAAAAAGTGTTTCTGAACAGGATTACCAACTATAGCTTTAGAGGCACTGGTATTGCTACTGTTTTTTTAAATGATACCCACCCCTAGTAAGCACACACACAGAGAATCAAATAATGTTAATTTGTGACATAGACAGAGCCAACGTAACTTCAGCCAGTGGTTTGTGGACCACCATTTTGAAGGCTCAAGTTCTGAATTATGGGGGTCGCCATCTTGATTTTTTTGCAAGCAGAGCGTGCGCGGTACCAACAATACTGCAGTGCTGGTGGGTGGTGTATTGCTCGGGTGGGGCTCGGTTTTGGCTGGTCTGTCCAGCAGGAAATGATGGCGGCCCATCTGGTTGCAGTCTTTGTAGTATTATGGCGGTTTTTCGTCTATAAGGTTTGCACAAACTGCACAATGAAGAAGCAATGCATACAAATCTCGTGAGAGTTTTTGCAAATCTCGTGCTCCCTTGCAGACAACCTGGATACCTGGTCTTGATCTTTCTTGTATTACAGCTAAAAAGTACAATAAAATGTGTTTCTGAAAACACTAAGCAAGAAACAGGCAATGTAGTAACAGAATCTCGATCCATATTTGATCAGCACTCCCTAGTTTGACAGTTTGATTTGATTTGAGTTTCAGGAGGATATGTTGGAAACCAAAAACACAATGGTGGCCACCTGCTCATGTCTGGAAAGGAAATACAGACCTGCGAAAGATCTTCCAGGAGTGAATATTTTTTAACCAAAACCATGATCTTTCCCCAACCGTAACCAGGTGTTTTTTTTCCCTAAACCTACCCATATCTTAACCACAGTATTTTCACATAATAAAACATACAGTATTTAATTAATTCTAGACATGACCTTGCCACTCCATCACAATTATTCTTGGATTACAACTAATGACGTTTGATTTGATGATTTGATTTGAGTTTCATGAGCTCTGTGTGTTGCACTGCACGGACACATTGAAGATGACTTCTCAATCTCACGGTATCCCCATCCGAAAGCGTACCTTGCTTTACGTCCACAAAATAGGACCATAATTTACACAATCGCCATTGAGACCATAAACTAATTAGGAAACTGTTTACTGAGCTCATAAATCAAGTGAGAAGTTGGGTTTTTTTTCTATTAGACTCAATAAATGGACTTCTTTTTGCAACCAGTGGAGTCACCCCCTGCTGGCCATTAGAAAGAATGCAGGTTTAAGGCACTTGGGCATTGGCTTCATTTTTACTTCAACAAACACACACAAGCTAACATGTGCAGCCACACTAAACACCATTCACGTGCTCAAATGCTGCCTCAATCTTTGACACACAGCTGCACCTCAGCCAGGCGGGGAGCTGTTGTATGTGTCCATCTGCAGTGAACATTTATGACAGATGGGAGACACTTTGAAGAGCCGTCGGCTATTTCGCTTCCCAAAGGAGCAACTACCTGGAACGACAAATCACTCCTCTGTTCATTTCTCTGCCTCCTCCTCCTCCCCTTTTTTTCCTTCTGTCTCCACAGGCTCCTGCCACAGCGGGGGAGAGATTTAACATGACACACTGTAAATGACAAAACCGTCAGACACATGAGAAGAGAAAAAAAAATGGAGGAAGGGCGGAGGGGAAGCGGGAAGTATGGAGAGGATTTAGATATATTGGCAGATGACAGAGAGAGGTAAAATATATAGAGAGAGTAAGACATCCGGCCAAAGATATACAGTGGGTATGCATTATCCATCACGTGAGAAGACTTGGGAGCTTTAGAAAAACATGGCATGAATTAAAACGAGCAGAGAAAAATTATGAGAAAAAACAGAGAATAAGAAGTGTGATGGAAGGAAGAGAAAAAAAGACATTATTATAATGCCTGTAACTGGGCCTAAATGAACATTTTGACACTTTGTATTCTGTCTTTTGGATTATATAAGTGTGAACAAGGCCTTTCAAACAAAAAAAAATGAGAGCATTGGTCTTAGTGAAGCCTCCCTTTCTAAATGAAAAGTAAAAAAACAAAAAAAACACCAAGTGTCATTTTCACTGCCACTGACACATTGCATCAAAGGGACTGTTTGTGGCAGAAATGACTGTAACTGTGCTGCCTGTATGGGCACTTTTTGTGTCTTTCAGTATCACAGTGGTCAGGGAGAGTGGCGACAGGGGAAGGACCCAGATGCAGACAGTAGAGGCAGCAGGGTGATTTCAGTGGTTTATTGATGCATCAAGGCTTACAGGTAAGTGCAGGTAGGCAGACAGTCAGGCACAGGACCAAGTTAACAATGAGGCAATAGAAACTTGAATACAAAAGCAAAAAGCAACAAGGACAAACTGACTGAGCATGAGGGGGAATGGGCCGATTAAGCAGCTGCAGGATCAGCCCCCTTTGGTCTCTTCCAACGTGTCAAATACAGCAGCTTGGTCAGTGGCCTTGTGCTCCGAACTATGATGCTGACATGACTCTAGCATCATTTCCGGGGACCCCTCTCTAAGGTAATGTCTTGATGTGCCATAAAAGTCAGGTGACAGGGTATAAAGACTGAGAAACTCTGTGTATGGAGGAGGTGGATTCGATGGACGCTCAAACAAACACAAACACAGCACCACTGAGCCCTTGTCAAGCTCTGGGTCACGTCTTTGAATAGTTTGCACATAGGGATCCTCGCTCAAAGACGTGCACGACAATTTGCATCTGAGCAGGGGGCTTTTGTCAGCGATGTCCAAAATCTGTCAGCCGAGTGGAAAATCGGGGTTAAAATTGCACAGTGTGGCCTCGGCTTGCCATGGTAGTTTTGGTGCCTAAACCTAACTCACAATGTTAACCACATGTTGCCCAAGCTTTATTTTGAAAGTCTAACAGGACGTGGAGCCCTGCTCATGCAGAATTCATGCTAGTTTGAAGTGTATGGCCACTGACCAAGCTTTTTTTTTTAGTTCATTATATTTGTGTACATGCACACAATTTTTTTCCACCATGATTTTCAAACTAATGTAACCGTGGTTTTCTTTCCGCAATTAAACATAAATATAAAATGTCCAATTACACTTTCAAATTAAAGGTCTTAGGAAGGTTTAGGCACCAAAAATACCTCTTAGGAAAAGAGCTTGGTTTGGGTTAAAATAACTACCCACCCCGCCATTATAGCCTCCTCCTTTTGTGGAATGCGTTTTATGCTACATTTTCCTTATCATTGTGAAACTTGTGCTGACTGTCACAGAAAATATTTACAATTCGTGTCCATGTAGAATCTATAGATTACTTTTCATTATTATTTCACAAAGTGCAGTGATACAGGGCTGGGATTGCTCAAGCTGAAAACAATGATAAAAAACACAAACATGATTAAAATCATCGAAAATGTGCTTTTATGGAAAAATAGAAATGGATATGGGTGTGAGTTGCAGTCACATGATTGAAAGATAAAAAATATTCTTCAAAAACAACACTATGTCCAACCTAGAGCATACTGTAAAGAAAATTGATTCTTTATGAGTTCTTCTTGATTCATGATGCAGTTTGTTAGATTATTAAAGATAACGGCAATCATTTGTGGGCCTTTTTTCATGGCCATGTTATTGAAAATACTAATTAAGGCGATTGGATTAGTGGTCAGAATGAAAATGAAGTTGTGCATGGGTTAACAATAAGCAAAACCGAGGCAAAAGCTTCACGAGCCGAGCGATTCCTAAAGAGTTTGCGTGTGTGTGAGTATAATGATGTGAGAGCATGTGACAGGGAGAAAGCAATGGTTGAGAGGTGAAGATGGCCAAAGTGACAGAGACAGATAGAGATTTCAAAAGGCTACCGTCTCTTATCAGCAAAGGTCACTCAAGCAATTACGTGACACATTGATTTATATCCCCTGAGGCAAACACTCCAACAAAAGCAAGCACAACACACCAACACACACACACAAACTCAAATACACACACAGGGACCCGGTATCAATCTGCTGCCCACCCCTAATTATTATTGTTTTCTGTGGAAGTCTTGTGGCTGGTTGAGATCATTAAGGTCTTGGCCACTGGGATGGGGCTGATTTTAGTATCTGGACTAGCTCTTTCCCACATCCTGACAGGCCAGTCCATTCATTATATAAAACATCCTTCACTCATTCCAGCAGCTTTCTTCTGCTCCTTTGTTTATTGAATGTGTACATTTAACAGAAAGGGAAGACCTTGTGTCTCTTGACTGTTCCTCTCACTCATATAGAAAATGCATGTGCATGTGTCTCCAAGAACTCTGGTAACAGATGTTGAAGACACGCAAGTGAAGGTTGATAAGATCGCATGCACTAGCTGAATGTAATTAGGGGGAATTTTCTCTAACATTTGACTAGCAATGGAAAGCATTACTCCTGCTAATGAAATAAAAAAAAATAAGAGCCCTCTGTGATATCAACTCAGGTGCTACAGTCGTCCTTGTGAAGTTCCTATTCTCAAGTTTGAAACTGAAGATGTTTGTGGCCTGTGTTTGGACTGATTTTAGCTCTGCTTGAAACAAACAAAAAAAAAGCTCTCTCATTCTTTTGAATGACAACATGATGTCACCTGGCTGGAGCAGCTGATCACATACTGTACATGCAAGAGCTGCTTGGTAGATCACATTTACTGTTTACCTTGTGATTGTTAAGCCAAAAAAATAAAATAAAATGACAACTTTCTACAGATCTGAAATCCAGAACTATGCAGTGCTATTGATTGTTTTGATATCTAATAAGCCTTTATAATCATGGATCTGTTACCCAGACTGAACATCCTAAATCAGACTATGTCATGTTTCACCAGTCGCTGAGGCAACTACCACCAAAGTGGCCCCTCATCAGTGTTGGGCAAGTTATTCAGGAAGTATAATTAGTTACTTTTTACTTATTACTCTTTTTAAAAAGCAACAGAATTACTTAACTTATTACTTGGCATCAAAAGGAATTAGTTCAGTTTCTTATTATATTACTACATTAACTTTAGTGCCTTGTTGGCCGCCTTGTTATGCTCCAATGTTGAGCTGCTGATCCAGTGAACACCCACAAAGCTTTTGTTTTTAGCTGTCTAGATGTGGACTGTGGTGATACCAAAAGTCTATTTCTTAGTGAAGTACGGACTACAGTTGCAACTGTGGAGACTGCAGTTGTATAAAAAATATAAAATGAACATTGTGATTCTAATAGCAGATGGGTTGCGGGTAGGAAAGAGGGTGCTTCTCCCTGGAGACACAGAGAGCGTGGGCACCATTACATATGACAAGACAGCAACATAACTTTTTTTCATAATGTAATTCTGTTTCCTCTGGAGAGTTTCCTCGTTAAAACTGCTGTTTTTAAGCTTTGCTTCTTGAATGTCCCACATATTTGCTGCAGTGACATTCCTTTGCATTTGAAAATTAACATGGCCTGCGTGGTTAAAAAAAAAAAAAAAAAAAGAGTATATTTTTGGGAGCACAATCACAGTAGTGCAATTTATGCATGTCTCTTTCTGTCACACTGTATGTTTTTGTATAAGCCAACTAGCTGCAATGTAATTTGCAATTTGGCATAAAAAATACAATTTTTGCTTAACATATCATTGAACAGCAGACAACACCAACAAAAGACTTCATAACAGCCTTGTAAGATCAGGACCTGAATTTATCAACCATTACAAAATTGTGAGTCACATTACAGTGGAGAAAGGGACACAAAAGAACAGCTTTCAAAGTTGCATTTCATCATTTCATTTAGTCAGGAAGGCTTGACAAGTTTGAAATAGGCTCTCGGGCTGTTGCTCCAAAATGCCAAGTCCAAACCTTGTCATCGAGTACCATTAGCTCCATATGGCACCACCGCGCAAAACTTCTCCCTGATTCAATCAAGCCATTTTCAGCCACATTTCTCTGCCACCCTCCCAAGGGCAAAATGTGTGTACTCACACCAGGAGGCAAAGTAATTCTACACTGCCAGCAAGCCAAAACTAGCGTCCTGGATGAATGTGCACATACATACACACACTCTAAAGCACGCACTAAACAGTATGTGTGTGTGCTTGCATGCACACACACATGCCAGCCGCATGGTTTATTAAACATCGCTGTCTCCTGCAGTGAGCCCTGGTTTCCCAATGCGTCTGTTCTTCTTGGCACTCAACGCACCACTAGCACACAGGAGACTTTAGAAAAACACACATACAGTCACCTTACATTGGATACTATACAAGCACACAAATACACAATGTGAGCATGAATGATGAATAAAGATACACGTTCCATAGACCCACAATAGTACATCTGCAAACGGCTATGCCTCCATGACCAGGGTCTGATCACACACACACACACGCATACACACACAGTCACTGCAGGTGACAGTGACTGTATTTTATATGACATAAATTACCTGAGGCAGCGTTAAACAATTACTGAACCTTTGAATGGATTTAATTGACTTCAACTGATTCATTAGTTGAAAACAATGGACAACTAATTGAATTTAAGCTCCAAATGCAAATAGGTGAAAAAGCAATAAGTGTCCATACTAAGCCACTCCTGCACGCACACACTAACAAAAGCACATACACACTGACTGCAATATAGTAAGTGGCTGCATTCACAGTGAAAGAAGAACTGTTTCGACATCATTAAAAGCAGGGCCTCTCAAAGTTTTGATGACCAACTGCCAATTTAGGGATCCAGCAGAAAAACCCATGAACTTGTCACAGGATTTGTTCCTGCACCAAATTCACCTGTTTGCAGATAAGACAGATTACTTCATCTGTCCCCCGAGGTCAGAAGAAGTAAGAGTTGATCCATTGTCTCTGAAAGCTCCTATACTCCTCAACCATTAGGGCTGCTTATCTCCCAATTTAACAATTTCACGATACCCGGGTTCTGATTTGATATGTATTGTGATTTGATATTACGGTTCATTGCATTTTTGTTTGCTTTTTAAACACTAAACCATGGAAATGCATTGAATCATACAGTTCTATAAACTGTTTATCATATCTGATATTTCCAAAAAATAATGCACAAAAGATATCAGTCAGTCTTTCTCAGTTTTATTTTGGCAGCATATTTGTCACAGGACCAGCCACTATCAGTATCCACAGAGGATGTGAGAAAAATCCTGCTGAGAGTGAATATGAGCTGCTGGGCCTGATAACATCCCTGGTTGTGTCCTGAAAACATGTGCCAGCCAGCCAGTAGATGTCATTACTGACATCTTTAACACATCACTATCACAGGTGAGTGTTCCCACCTGTTTCAAGATAGCCACTATTATTCCTATTATGTCTTAGCACTGCACAACTATGCAATTAAAAAAAATAAAAAAAATTAATTCAGCAATTGTAAAAAAAAAAAAAAAAAAAAAAAAAAGAGAAGGATCATATTTATGTAAATCTATATTTTTTTCTCCTACTCCTATCAACCATACAGCATGTTTTTT
>JAJHUR010092406.1:10753-27860 GCA_027495735.1 Lutjanus campechanus
CTCTATTTGCTAAAATGGTTCAGTCCACCTGCTCCGTGCTGCAGCTGCAGAGCGTAACTTTTAACAGACAGCGAGTGACGGCGGAGACGGCAGGATACCTCAAAAGTCAGGAAACAAAAAAAAGAAAGGAATAAAAGCTCAGACAGGAGAAGGAAGCGAAAGTTTGACAGTATGTCACCCAGTTCTTTCATAGGTAAGGTGGGTCTGTTAGTGGTTGATGTGATGGAAAGTTCTGGAACATTAGTCTGTTGTCTATTCCTAACTTTGTCCATAGTTTATAAACTAGCTCACTTTTCTCCCATATTAGCTCATATTTCTGAGGAAAACTTTGGATTTATACATTTCACTGTTGTTTTAGTTAAATAATCAATGCAGGCAAACGTTTAGCTGCTCTGCTCAAAAAATGACGCATGTTCCGAACAGACACGTCAAGAGCAGCAGCAGCCGTCTGTCAGTCCCCCCACCACCCCGCCCCACCTGAACAAGCCCAGGTCCCCCTGAGGAAGGAGGTGAGCAGCTGTGTGTTCAATTAATCGATTACTATGGAGAAAAAACATTAAAGAAATAAAAAATCGTTCTGAAATAAAAAAAAGTCTATAGTATTTATTTATTTCAGAATGATTCTAATGTTTTAAAAAGCATCAGCTATCACTGAAATATAATGTTTGGTCAGTAGATTGGGACTCAGAGAACATTTCTATTGTTCAGACTGGGTGACTGCTCTCAATCCAATCAGAGAAATGTTTACATGTTCTGGAAATCAGAAGATTAAATAGCAACAACCATATACCTCTGTTATAATTGCATTTCATTTTAATGGAAGAGGTTATTTTGTATTTAAGTTTTGCATTTTCAGGTAATTAATCTCAAGAGAATTTTATGTTCAAGTATTTAAAGAAAAAGATGGGTTTTGGAATATAGAGGATCAGTCTTGCAGCAAATAATTGAATCTAAATGAATTTCATTGTATTTTCAGTGCTTCTCCTACCAGGTAACTGTCATGTTTTTCTTTTCACAAATATGGGAATGATAGTCAAAAATATAATTAAAAAGCATAGTTTTATGTAAAACCATATAAAAATTTTCCGCCGGCCTAGTGGCCGGCTATGGGGGCCTTGGCCCAGGAAGATTTCTTTTCATGGGGGCCAAAATCTCTGGCAGCGCCCCTGCAGCCACTAGTCACTATCAATACAAACACTGTCTGTAGTGTTTAGTCAATGATTATGACACACAAAGGGTTAACAGTCGGTCTCTGCTAGAAGTCCCACCGTGCTGCCTTGGAGCGCTTTTGTGTCCCCACCAATGTCAAAATCAAACCTACTCCCTTGCATACAGCATGTTTTTTGTTTTTGTTTTTTGTGGTGTCTTTTCCAAAATACAACATGAGCACAGTAGCCGAGTAGTGTATTAAATGTAGGCTATTGAAAGTGAAAGTGAAACTATTGAAATGGACGGCAGGTGAGTAAAATATAAAACATGCATTTCATGTCATGTTCAGGGGCTGCACAAAATGTTTCTGAGGACTGCCCTTGGCCCGTATGCCACACTTTGAGAACCCCTGATTAAAAGGAAGCAATAACACTGTGTAGTGTAGCGCTGATGGTCATGCAGGTAAACACAGGTCAAATCTGCACTGCCAATTTTATTAAATTTGCCCTCACAATCTGCTTGTACTAAATCTGCTGACTGATGTACTTTGGGCTCTGTGTTATTTTTGAATATTCCTGCAAGGAGTTTTCAGGTGTTTCTTGCATGCCAGTGGGTACAGTTCAGTGGGTAAGTGGGATTCATTTGAGATCGCCAAGCTCAGAAAATAAATAATAATGTCCCAATGCTACACAGAAGTACTCATTAATGAAAAGAACAACAAGCATTTCAGCTCCACCTGAGAAAAAAACAGTTTTAATTTAATTCACTCCAGGTAATACTACTTCACCAGTAATCAAATGAAGGGAAAGAGAAATTAACAAGTCAGGTAATGACATAACAAGATACATAAAACAACTGGCAGGCTACTGTATATATAAAAGTGCACACAAATTGCCAGAGAGGTGAGAGATAGTCAGACCAAGCTGATCAAGATGGAGTGGGGTGTCCTGCAGCCAGCATAGATGGACTTGATACAGTTGAAGTCCCACTATAATACGGAGGTAATGCAGCCAAATGTGCAAAGTAAATTTCTTAACTAAAAAGTTTGAGTGGTAGCCTTTAGTGATTTCACAGCTCACTGAAAGCCAAGTTTAATTTAATGAACATAAAACCACAACTCTCCTTCCCCTCTTTGTTGCCTGTGTTCATTTCACATTTCACTGCTTTTTCCCCCTAATAATCTGTTTCTAGTTATTTATTGTA
Organism: Lutjanus campechanus; assembly: GCA_027495735.1. Lineage (NCBI taxonomy): Eukaryota > Metazoa > Chordata > Actinopteri > Lutjaniformes > Lutjanidae > Lutjanus > Lutjanus campechanus. The sequence continues at coordinate 13,106 of JAJHUR010092406.1, forward strand.
TTTTCATTTATTTATTTCATCCTAACTAATTCAATACAACCCCTGTATTTTTGTGTCACGCTAATGTTGGGTTCTGCCTCATGCAAGTGGATAACGAGATTGATATTTTCTGCGAGGTTTTCTCCAAACCTTGTTACTGAACTTGCCCTGCAGTAGGAGTAGAGGTGCAGCAGGGGGAGTGTCACTGAAAATCTAGTGGCAATGTAATTTTGGTGACAAAATTGACCGCTGCACTGTTTTTCCACTTCAAGAGAGCACTAAACATGATGCTGGTATTTTGCTCAACCACATAAACCTCTCCAAAATCACACAAACGTGTTTTATCTATGTACATTCTTTCACTATTAAGGGCTGTGTGCAACAAAGCCTTTTTTCCCCCAACTGTTTCTAATGGGAACACTGCATATTTACATTCTACTACAATCATCAGCAACGTGACAAGGTATTGAGCATCTATTCTGTTTTGAGTGCTGAGCGTTTGGCATTTTCTTCTGGTTGTTGAGAGTTGGAAAATGTTCAACTTTAAACTTTAAGACGTTGTGCTTGTCACTGTCACTTTTTGCCAAGCCGTCTAATGGCAGTGGGGGAGGGGAAGGACAAATACCACAAACTCTGTCCTGCTCATACAGCAGCCAACTTTTTTAACGAGGCTCCGTCTAACTTAAGCTCTTGAACCAAACGATGATGCTCGCCGATATGCTTCCTCGGTCACAAAATCCTATGAGCCCGCATAGACTATGTTATGCCGTAATAAGTACGCCTACCTTGAAAAGCACTCCCTTATGGGTTGGGGTTACCCTGTGATTCCATTTGGGACAGCACATCTGTGCTGCGCTTTTGGTCCATCCTCCACACAGCTGCATGTCCCACCAGCAGAGGTTCAGAAGCCTTTCAGCAGCAGAGCATTACGCCCACCTAATTATGTTTAATTGCTCAGATTTTTACTGATTTGGTCCGCGTTCCTTGCTTTCTGTGCTACTACCATGAGTGAGTGGGCTATGTAGTTAAATAGCCTCTTTTTGGTCTGTTTTTACGGTTGCAAGTCTGCATGGGGTCTTTTATCTTGAAAATTGACCTCTATGGTGTTTCTGTGTCTTGATCTGCTGTGTCAATTGGCACGGCATCCATAAAAAAATAGGCTGGGCACATACTTGAAGCGGAGCACCAGAAGTGAGCAGCTTCTGGGACGTGCTTCAGCACATCTGGTGGAATCACAAGCACTGTCATCATACATATATCATGTAGTCTGTTATGATGATACTGTTTCTTAACTGATGTCATGTAATGCATATTGCATCTCCCTGCAATGTAGCAAAAAAAAATGGTAAAAGTTAAAAATAAAAAAAATAAAAAAATTTCAATGTTTCCCTGAACAGGTTGCCAAAGTAAAGATTAGTATTTACAAGAAAGACTGGATTCTGGCTGTGACACACATGGACCAAGCTTAGTATTGTACAGTAAAATTCAATATACAGCACATACAGTATACACAAACAGAATCTGAATATAGTATGCATACCAGTTTGCTGCAAATATGCAATACACAAGGAACACTGACAATATGTTCCCTATACAGCTAATCTGTGTGATGCTCTGCAAATATTGCTTACACTACTTTGTCTTTCCTTATTTGCAATTCTTCTCTCTACTAGTTAATTTCTGCTGCGGGTCTGAGAAACACATCAAATCTGTCCATGGAATTGGATTCTAAGTTCAATTTGCTCTGCAGAATTACTGTTTGCCATCTCAGCTTGGTGGGATTCCATCCATTCCTGTACCCCCTCCCCTTGATTGTGTTGTAATAGAGTTGTCAGAGGGGAGAGTGGGGTTTGGTGGTAAAGTCCTAGGTACACACTGCACTACTGTCTGGTAAACTTGAGGGGAAAATGTAAATCTGTGGTAATACTTTTGAACATTTCCTCCCCATTGCCATTTGGCAGAACAAAAAAGAACTGTGGATAGATATTAATAAATATTGGCAAACTGTAATGAATCCCTCAGAGATTTAAGAATTCCTTCCTTAATTTAGTTTCATAATTCTGAAGATTTGTCCAAATCATCATAGCTTTTGTATTTGCATAATGTGACCATTAAAATGTCTGTAAGAAATATAAAATAGTGATAATAGTGCCAAGTTGAAGAGTGCCCTCAGTAGACCGCGGACCCCTGCCAGGAAACAAATCACCTACTGCAATGCCAGAGATGGTGAAGCACCTACTGCAATGCCACCTCAACTGCCAGATGCAACCAGTGGAGATTTGCAAAGTTCTTCTAACATTAAAGGCATAGTTAGCACTTTTAGTCAAAATCACTGTATTTCTCCTCACTATCCACAAGCTGTCACTTCTGAGAGCATGCTGAAAAAAAACCCCCGGTTTCAATGCAAAGCCTGGGCTCTCAATTTCAGCAGGTAAATCTGTGGCTCGGACCGAACCACCAAAACATGGGTCCACCTCCTCACGCCCACGGGGCCAGTTCATACTCGCAGATATTTTGCATTCGCTATGGCTGAAAAACAGCCCAAGAGAAAACAGTCGGAGGAGCATAAATAAAAAAAAAAAAAAAACGGAATCAAAACGGACGCGGAGGTCGCCGTCTTTCTGCTGGGCAGGTGAGCAACATTAGCTTTGCGGTGCTTCACATAACAGTAACAGCCGTCAGGCATTCATCATATTGTCTAATCTGTCAAAATGTACTGTTGTTGTGATGTTATCTATTTATAATAGCAGTCGAGTTGTGGGTACAGTTGTCTGACGGGTCAGCTAACCTTAGCTTTGCGGCTTAGCGGTGTGCTAATCCACAACTTGGCTATTTCAGCTGCTTTACTGCTGCTTTAGTTTCTACGGCCGTTTCCATGACAATGGGTCTGTATGGGTGGGTCTGTATTCGTTTACACTTCAAATATCAACAACCTCTCTACTCGCTTTCTCCCACATCGCTAACTACACCTTTAACATGAGCTAAACCATACATTTTCCCAAGCTGAAACAAGATTCCAGTTGTTGATCAATTGTGGCCCCTGGTGGCTAGTTAAAGGGCTGTATGCCTCCACTAAACAGTCAAGTTGCAATTTACATTTTTTCCCCAGAGTCGTATAATGAACGTAGTGGACACTTCGAAGGTAATTTAATATGGAACCAACCACTATATTGACCTTTGAAGGAATTTAGTATCGTGTATTTTTGGCAAAATAGAAGTATACATAGTAAATATATTTGGTTCCAGTGAATAATTTACAGTGAGAAATGTGCTGCCTTCACTTCGATTTCTTCACAGAGGAGTACAGAGGACTGATAGAGAGCTGAACATTATGATGTCACAGTAAAGTTGACCTTTGACCACCGAAATCTAATCATACTTGAATCCAATTGGACATTTGCACCCTTTTTAAAGAAACTCCCTCAAGGCATTGTTGAGATATCATGTTCACAAGAATGGGGTGAAACCATAAAAAAGGTTTTGTAATGTTTTATCCACAATTGTGAATCACAGGTCTGAATGTACACAGAAAATTAGGCTGATTAGCCCAGTAGTATGCAAGATTAGCTCTGGACATGATGCAGGTCTGTTGATCGTGCACACATGCACACATGCACACACACACACGCTCACACGCACATACAGAAGTGATTGCATGATCCTCTGCCGGATATAATAAACAGTGATGTGTATAATATCATGCAATATAAATTGTGAATTAATTAACTGTGAAAATATAAGTAATAGTTAACTAGAATGTTATGTGTTGTTTGTTCTCTGAAAATCTAAATACAGCTGAGTTACATTTAATATTTTATACTTTATAACTGTGTGCACATACATGTGTATCTGTTGTGTAATGTGTCAAAGTGTGCCTGCGCATGTAAAGTAGTGTTAGTATATGATCTGTGGAGTGGAATAATTGATATTACATGATTAACTGATGTAATTGGTCTGCCTGTCATTGTTGATTGCTGCACCAGGAGACAGCTAAGTTTGATTGGCCTCCCTGTGCGAGAAACATCCTCTTGCTGTGCACATGTGTGTGTATGTGTGCTCATACATGTGTGTGTGTGCGCGCGCGTGTGTGTGTGCATCCGCAAGCAGCAATAACCAATAACATCACTTTGCAGTAATATATATTCAGATGCAATGTGAAATATGAGAGGGAAATAAATCATATTTGATATATCCATCATAAGCAGGAATTGACTAAATAAGGGAGAAGGAAGGCAGTGTGATGCATGGATGAGCGAGGACTTTTTTTCATTTTATTTTCCCTGCTGTAATTCTCATTGCTCTACTTCTTTATAGACATTTCACTGACGGCTCAAGCCATCACTAGGCCATGCATCAAATAAGGGATCCACTTTTCAATAAAGCTGAATCAATGTTCACTTGAGTATGAATTCGAATAAGTGAGTTTATTGAAAGGCACTGGCGCGTACTGTAAAGTTCTTACACATAATGCAAAAGAAAATGAGTCATTAAAGAACTAAAATGGACAAAGTGTGAGGAATCTTGGATTATGTGCACACTTTACAATTTGGGAAACTTTATACGCTTGGACGTAATTAGCAGGTTAATCCTTCAAAAATAATTATGGTAGTGAACTAATAGTTAAGTGGAACTTCTATGATACACGTACATCTCTACACTTTAGACCAGCACAGCTTTGTGGCTACATTTAAATTTACAAAAACCCTAATTACAATAACAGATAACTTTGATAGTTATAAAACATCCAGCTCTGTATTGCGGAGAATTACATTCATTGGGGATGATTCAAGAAGGCACAATACGGCTCCAAATCCAATCCAATGCTCAGTGGTCAGGGAGAAGTGTGCTTTTTATGTAGCAAAGTCAAAATTGGACTGTGCCATAACCAAAGCGCCATAATGATAGTGAAAGCACCGTGCTTTCATTTGGGCCAGAGGACTGTAACAATGATTAACATAGCTGAAGCTCAGCCACAGAACTAGCCTGATTTATTTGGAAGGATACTGTGCCATGTTAACTCCCGCTCACGCTTATTTAAACCTGCTTCCAGGGAGGTTTTTGGAAGGTGGGAGGGATTTACTGAAATAAGCCGGGCTTAGCCAGTAAGCATGTGGCGATCAGTAGTCAGTAAACAAGCTTAGAAGAAAAACTCAGCAGTCACTGTTTTTCCAGAACATTTCAGAGTGTCCCGTTTGCACTCCATGTATGTTTGTTATGTCTTGTTTCATCTTTTACCTAATTTTTCATGTTGTTATATGTTTTTGTTCATTTTATTGTCTTGTTACTTTTTTTTTTTGTTTTATTACATATTTTACATCTTGTTTTCCTGGTTTGTCTTTTTTGTCTCATTACAGCTTTTACATCATGTTAATTCTTTTAGGTCTAGTTATGTCTTTTACAATTTTACAATTGATTTTCATCTTCTTACTTTTTTTTTTGTTACATCTGTCACACTTGATGAACACTAATACATCAAGGAATGTTTTTTTTTCTATATGTTAGTGTCCCATCCATTTACGGTGAAATCGGTCTTAATGTTGGGAAGGCAGCGTGCAATGATGCAAAATATAGACAATCAACTTTAGCTGGTACTAGCCAACTGTCCTGCAAAGCAAACTATACCTATTTCCAAATGTAATTAGGTGTGTATAACCAATTGCATTTCATTTGCGCATGTTTGAAAAACAAATCTGACTGAAGTGTCAGCAATACACTGTTAAGCAATAACCTGCAGCTACAGCAGTAGTGATGCACAAAACTGTGCTGTGTGCAAGCGTCATCCTGCAACTTTTGGAAAACACCAATACCATAGTGAAAGACCGCGTGTAAATTTTTAAGGTATGATCTACACCATATTTAGAATATGTGCAGAGGCGCTGAGCGGACGCAGCGGAGCTCAGGGATACGTCATCATCAACAAGTGCAAGGTATTCACGGTTGCTAGGCAACACCGACGCTACTTGTTAGACCGGAAAGAAGACGAGGAGGAAAACGATAATATACGTATACGTATAGTATTCACAAATCGGATAGCCCGATCTTACTATTGACAGTGTAGGGGCCTTTACTTATTAATCTACAGTACAGTATACTCTTTGAACTGGTCTTGTCATGCAGTTAAAGCCACAGCTAAGAGAGCAGACACTTTTGTGTGTTGTGTTAATCAAGAAAAGCCAACCTGTTCTCAGATGCTGCAGTCACACAAGTAAAGATAAGTTCATCACTATAGTATATTTAGAATGTTACCTTTAACCAGCTGGTAATGTTCCAATGTGTGTGTTTGAGGATATCTCAGAACTTTACTTAAGGAGTTGCAATAAATTAAATTAACAGTAAAATAAGGTGGAAAGTTAGACCATCGGCCACAATGTGATCATTTATCCTTAAATTTTTACTTTTTTTGTTTGACATTGCCTGCAATAACTCCTAAATGCATGCATGTTGGGCATTTAGTGGGAAATAGCTGCGAGCTTGCAGGATGCAAACACTTTGTCTCGCTCTACCCTTTCAAGTGTGGCCACGAAACTCATGAAGAAACACAAAGGCAGTGTTTGGTTAGTCAGGTCTAGACAACTGTAGAAACATAGCGGTAAAACATGGCAGACTCTGTGGAAGAGGACACGCCTTTTGTAGATAGAAATGGTTCATTCGAAGGTAATGAAAGCACAACTCATTCAACAATTCATGATCCAGCAAACAACAATTCTAATTTTTTGGGTGATTATACAACAATGAAAACATACCTGCGAATATTATATTTAATTTCTGCCATATTCTAACAATAAATCACTGTAAATCATACACACTGGACCTTTAACCAAATATAGTTTAGTTGTAGTCATTCTCTCCAAGTATTCAAAACATAAAACACTGAATGGTGTCATAGCTCAGAGACTACAAATGTTATTATCATTATCATTATTATTATTATTAGTAGTAGTAGTAGTAGTAGTAGTAGTAGTAGTAGTATTACTACAATTTTGCTTCTGGTTTAAGACAAATGCTAGCTGCAATGTGCAGATGTTGTTGGTAGTCTTTTGATATCTTTTTCTACAATTGAATTTGACCTTTTACAAAAGACACTGACAATGAAAGATTGCTCTCTTAGATGGTATAGATTCCTTAATTTGAAATTAAGCAATTGATTAATTGCTTTATTCACAACTAATTAAACTAATTAGACCATATGACATGAGCTAACTGACTAATTAAAGATCCAGTGTGGAAGATATACATGGATTTATTGTCAGAATATGGGAGAAATGGAATATAATATTCATAAGAATATTTCCATTAGTGCATAGCACCTTAAAATATGAATCGCTGTTTTTCTCACCTTATAATGAGCCACCTTTATCTACAGAAGGGGTCATCTTCTTGAAGTCAATGTCCAATGTCCATTTCAACAGTACATCAGAACCTACAGTACAAATCAAACACTGGCTCTAGATAGGGCTTTTTGTCTTTTTGCCAAGTCTTGTGACCACCATAGGTGTTTCTTCACATTTGGAAGGGGAGGGTGAGGTAAGCTGTTTGCTAACTGCAAGCTCACAGAAATGTTATATTATTGCATTTCACATATACAATACAACACATAGCAGGCTTGTACTGTGAGCACAGCACGGTGAGCATTAGGCTACGGTCAGGGAGCACAAACCTTTTCAGAAACAGTAAGGTGATCTGAATAAAAGCTCATATAGATTATGCATATCATATTGAACGACAGTCCTTTTCTTTTTCATTTCCACTTCAATAACAAAAGTCTAGAATGAAATAAAACATGCCATGATACTTATTTCAGGGCTCTTTCCATTTTTGCATTTTATTTTCTTGATTTCTGGCAGCTGAGGGCAACAAAATACAGTAGGTGTAGCAGTGATTCTGTTTATTACAGCTGTCAGTCATCACTGTAATTATCAGCAGCAATAGGGAACTGCCTACACACACCATGACACACACATGCATAATCAATCATGTGTAATTATGGTGTATAGAGGAAAATATCTTGCAGTCAGTAACGTTTCTCCATAGTGAGAGTCACAGTATGACAGAATAATAACCATCATTAAGGTATAAAGACAGAGGCTTGTAGTTCTAACAAATCTCGCTTCCCCTACCCATCATTAGCTCAGCTGTGGAGGTGTGCATGTAAATGTGCATGTACCTGTGTGTCTTCTTACTTGTTTGAATGCATATAAGCTTCAGTGTGAGTTTTCGCCGTGTACGATGTCAGTCCTTGTTTCCTCTGTGAACAAGAAAAATTAAAGAGGTGTTAAACTTTCATCTACAACAGAATGCAATGATTTGCAAAAACTTTTCAACCTATATTTGATTGAATACAGTACAGTACAAGACTATATTTACTTTATTGTTTGTTTGTTTTTTAAATATACACTCATTCTGAATTTGATGCCTGCAACATGTTGGAAACTGGGTACACTAATTGTTGAAGTTCTGAAAGTGAAATTCTTTCTCATTCTTGCTTGATATTCAGCTTTAAGTGCTCAACAGTCCAGGGTCTCTGTTGCCATATTTTGCACCTCATACCGCACCACACATTTTCAATGGGAGACAGGTCCGGGCTGATGACAGGCCAGTCTAGTAGCCAAACTCTTTTACTATGAAGTCACGCTGTTGTAACACCTGCAGAATGTGTCTCAGCATTGTCCTGTTGAAATAAGCAGGAACGCCTCTGAAAAACATGTCATCTGGATGGCAGCATATGTTGCTCCAAAACCTGTTTGTACCTTTCAGCATTGATTGGGCCTTCACAGATGTGTAGGCATTCAATGTTGGTTTTTGACCTTACTCCTTACGTGAAGAGATTTCACTGGATTCTTTGAATCTTTTAATGATATCATGGATTATAGATGGTGAAATCCCTAAATTTCTTGCAAGTTTGTGTTGAGCAACATTGTTCTCAAATAGGATACTGTCACCTGTTACCAATTAACCTGTTTACCTATTGAATGTTTCAAACTGGTGGGGTTTTTTTTAGCATTTCACAACTTTACTGTCTTTTGTTGCTCCTGTCCCGGCTTTTTTGGAAATGTTTTGCAGACATCAAATTCAGAATGAGTGTATATTTCCAAAAAATGTGTTTGTATTTAATTGAAAATGATTTGAAGGATCACATTCTGTTTTATTAACATTTTTTATTAACCCAACTGTTTTGGAATTGGGCTTGTGCTTCTTGTAATTAATCAAATCGTAATGAGTGGGTCAGTGCCCTCTGATTATGAATTAATGGAGAAAAAAAATCACATTGCTGTTCTAAATATTTACAAAAGCAAAGTGATCTGACCAGAATGAGGTGTGTGACTGCGTGCATGGTCACAGTTTACTTTTCTGGGTGTATATCCTTCAGCATTTGTTTGTGTTGGGGTGCACGCGGGTGCACTGTGCATTTGTGAAGTGCGAGTTTCCCTTTGTTGGACATGAAGGGTAATTGCAGCTTTTGTTGACTGTTGGCGGCAGGTGGTGAGCCATCTGGTGACGGCAGGTAAGAGAGAAGGATGGAGGGGCTTCGGGGACAGAGCAGTGCTGAGTGGCGGAGGAAGGGATGGATGCACCCCTCCATCAATCACACATGGATGAACAGCAGGCACAGGGGCAATGGGAGGGATTGGAGGATGGGGTGAGTACAGAGGAGAGAATGAGAGATAGAGATAAAAGAGGTGTTGAGTTACTTTGAGAGTTGTCTGATCAGTATGTGTGGACATGCGCGCGTGTGTGGCTATGTAAATGCTTGCATGACAATCAAGGAATATTGAGATAGAAAGAAACAAAGAGTGTGACAGGAAAAATAGATAGCAAAGGAGAGCTTCTTTCATAAATACTGGTAATAGAAATGATTACCTATTGTAACCCTAGTTCTATGATAGGCTTTATAGGCTCAAGGTGCGCAATCCAATTGTTCCACCACCTGCTGCAACACATACACAACACCCAGTAAAGTAAACTTGCAATTGCACAAGAAGCCAAGGTTTCACACCCCAATGGCAATGAGAGAGGAAATACAACCAAAAACATTCTGAAGTAAACCACCACAATGCACATAGTGAAAGGCAAGAATTTTCTATTCCTGGTGGCATCTGAAAATGACAGACCTTGGTTACAATGGGACCAACCTGGTTAAATTATAGGCTAAATAAAAATGTTGGGGTTATACCTGAATCAGAATGTTGTCAGTCAAATCACATTGGGCTGTTCAACATAAGTAGTTCTGTTTTTTCATATAGTCTATCACACAACGTTCAATAGTATTGCAAGATTTTTTAACAAGGTTTGGCAGAACATTCAGCATGACATGCTGTACAGTAAACAAGCCAAGTTAATGCCTGGTTTATACTCCCAAACATGCCATCAGAGCAAATATGTTCTGAGTGAGTTTTCTAAGAGGTTTCCAACTGATGACTTGAATTTTTGACTTTCAGGGGGGCAGCCTTATGAATTATCGTTAAGAAATGCCTCATGTTTGGCACATTATTGGGTGGTAATTCAATATATTCATAAGTAGAATATTAGTCAGTTCAGTTACATTACATACATTAGCTGCTTTGAACAGTAAAAATCAATCAATGTCAGTATTAATATCTGTGATCCTGGCCCTGGTAATACTTGGTATCAGACTGAGACCAAATTTTGTGGCATCATCTAACCCTATTTGCCAGTGCAAAAACACACACCAAAGACTAAGCAAACTCAACCAAGTATTAGGCGCACAAAATCAACATTATATTTCTAAAGGGAAAGTTGAGCTTGAGTTGTTAAATCTGCATTTCACTGATATGCTGGCATGTCCCTAAAACAGTGGCAAATTTGCCATGCTACTGTAACTAATGAAATGTAGGGTATTGCACTAGCCACCTGCTATTGTCTGACTGTTTGGTACCTGGCAATGTCACTCTATCAAATAGACTACAACAGGTAGAGAATGGTGAGATAAAGAATATGTCAGTTTTTAAAGAGCTAAAGATGGATGTATGATTGTAACTTGTGCAGCAGGAAGATTTGTGTGAGTGTGAGAACATTATTGTTCCAGGACGTACTGTATCCATTATGGTTCCACAGTGGATCATCTGGGCAAAATTTATTTGTTAAATTTTCTAGATTCACTATCTGTGTCTGCAAAAAAAAAAGTACATTTTAAAACAGAGATGAGTAAGTCAGTGTGCATAGATTTGCATGCATTAATGTGTAGTATGTATACAGTATGTGCCTGTGCATGTCTGTACTCTTTGTCTGTACTCTATGTCTGTGAAAGTGCTGCAGAATATCATGTTTCTGGCATGAATCCCTCAGGGATAAGGGTTCCTTTTCTAAACACAGTCGACCCAGTTAAATTAATCTAATTGCGACATAGGAAAGTGCCAAACTGCTGTAAAAAATCTGCATCAGTTAGGAGCTGTGAGATCAAATGAAGTTAGAGTCTAAATAGCTCAATTAGCCATTGGACTCTGACTGGTGTCCACAGTAGAACAGAATTGTTTTACTGGTGTGAAAAAGTAAATTTTTGCATATGCACTCTTCCACACATAAATACAGGACTCTGAAGAACCATAATATTGAAATCTTTAAAGCCCTGTGTGTATGTCCACATGAGACACCAATCACATGGAAAGTTTATGAGATACTAGGATGAGTACAGTCAATTGATTTAATATTGAAAAAAAAATATTGAAAAGCAGAGCATTCAATCTCCTTTCTGAGATGTTGACTTTCATCACATAATGTATGTCACGTGTTATGTGTTATACACTATAGTTTGTCAATATATCCTCACACTGCCGGCACTTGTAAAGCACCTCAAATGGATTTAAAGTATGGGCCCTGTTTCTTGTAAGAGCTTTCGAAGTCCCACATGAAATGAATGTCATTTCCCAAATTGAGTGAGGTGTCACCAATCAGGCGTGTGTTGACACCAGAGATTATTTCTGGCTTTATGCAAATGCAGCCTAGAGATGTTTGGATATTAGCGGTATTTCACTCTTGCTGAACTTTGCATGGCAGATCTTTGATTGGCAGGGCAGTTATGAATAAATATGCATAAAAATTGTGTGCTGGGATTGGTGGGCAAGTGAGGAAAGAGGAAGAAATTTGTAGGTGGATAAATGGATGGCTGAACGCAGGGAAGGAAATAAAGAAAGGAAATGAGAAGGGAGGAAAGCATGTTTAGCATATACTTTAAGACGCTTACTGTGTGACAATGTGACTGTGATTTATGTAGATTGTATTGCTATTTAGCCTTAGCTATTTAGCTGTTATTTTATCCAAAGGAACTTACACAGAGCTATGAGTTGGTATAAAGAGAAAAAAAGGAGGTGACCCAGAACACAACCCTGAGGGACCCCATTATTGATACTATAGGGTTACACCAATTTTGCTTTTCCATTGGCACTTCTGGCCACACCAAGTCAGACTGTGCCATGCTGATTTGCATTTCCATTATCTCGTAAAACACTCTGTGCCAAGCACCCGATATGGACCATCTAGAGCCAAAGTGTTCCCAACCTGCCCGCGAACGGGTTGAGGTGATGTCTCATCTGCCGTGGTCAACCCATGATGACCCCCATTTCTCCACCTTAAACAAACATGTCTTGCAAGACTCAATTCATGTGTGTGCATGAAAAGGGGCTTGTAACTTCTTACTGAATCTCTGTTTGAAGTTTTGTTTTCTCCTGCGTCACTGTTTGCACTCTCAGGTATCTAGTTTAGTTTATTTACTTATTTATTTAGTAGGATTCATGCTTTTAAGATTTCCACTGATGAAAATCGAACATTTCCTGATTCAGCTGCTTCATAACAAAAGGTTTTAAATAACAAAATAATTAGAAATGAAATGAATTTATCAACCATTTTACAGCTGCTTGACTGAAGACAAGGTTGGTTAAAGACACACCTTCAAGTGGGTAGTCCTGTTGTTATGGAAATGCAAATCCCTGCCGTGCTGGGCTGACGCGCCAAGTCAAACCTATAAGCCAAGGCAGCACATGTGTATGGAAAAGGGGTTCACGTTACTTTGTTAAGTTTACCAGCTGATAATTATCTCGTTAGTTTAAAGTGTAAGTCGCAGGTCGGTCGCTGTCTCATTGTTATGCAGGTCATTAGTCATAGCATTCCAAGGCCCCAAGTCAAGGTTGAAAAGTTAATTATGTGAAAAGTCCTAAACTTGGATTCAAAGATGCAACATTTTAATTAAATAAATATATGTGTATGTGCTTATTTGAATTAAAAATCCTCATGTGCCTCCATATGCACTTTCATTTCCATACATACTGTACATCCACATTTGCATCCACCAGTACACCGAGGACTCTTATTCAAGTCTTTACTTCTCCTCTCTGCAGCTTCAGCAGTGGAGAGATGATTCAGTATATTTTGTAGCTTTGATGTGCCAAGGGGTATCCAGAACAGACAGCTCCCATATGTATAGCCTGATAGTTATGTATCCCCAGCTTCCATACAGCTGTCCCATGGTACAGATGAGAGAGACAAGACGAGCCATATGGGAAAAGTTATGACACAAGTCATCATCAAACAACCGACTGACTGTATGACTGTCTCTCCATATATCTGTCACAGTTTTTCTGTAGCCTTCCTTGTCTTCCTCTCGCTCTCAGTCATGTAGTTTAGCTGACTGTTTGTGTGTACAATATGTAGTATGTATTGTGACAGTGACGCCTTGCACCCCACAGCGCAGCATTAATATCCCTGCATTACGACTGTAGCACCAAGCACAGTGCACTGTCAAAACAAGAAGCTCGTGGCACCATGAGGGAAACGAGGAGCAGACATATGGACCATGACTAGCTGCTCATCAGGTCACACGGCTGACAGCAATCCTTTTCCAGAGCTATTACAGAAGACCACCTACTACAACACCAAGGGAGTCATATACAAATTAACAACAAAATAGCTCACTTGCCCTTGCGCACTGTGTAGCTACTCTTACTGTACCTCAGGGCTACTCTGTAAATAAATTAGTAAAAAGGCCTTGGATTGTTATCACTTTACAACCTTACGGACGTCCAATCAGTTTGACAACTATTTTTCTGTTGATTTATAATCACAGTAAATTATAAAGTTTTCTGATGGAAATATCTGTCAGCTGTTTGCTCATCTGACCCTAATATTACTACAGGATGTTTGTATTAAAGGAGCAAGATGTAACAATTGCAGGTTCAAAAGTTAGTGCTGCAGTCCAAACACTGAGTTGGAGCCATAGATAGTATATTGAAATCAGGTTGAAATCTTATTTGATATACAATCTATGGTTGAAGTGAGTATTTTCCCCCCACCCCCTCCTCCCCAGACTAAAGGAAGATCAGACAGGCTGCAATAACACTTCAGAAGCTCAAAACAAGTGCAGCATTGTAATCTAACAATAACAAGCAAGGACACTGAACCTACACTGTAAGCTGATCAGCTGTTTTTAAGCCAGTATTTTAAACAAACATGCTATGTTTGTTTAAAATGTCTCTGATGACATGATGTCACGGTCAGTTTATGATTTATTATAGTAAATGTATCACAGAATTCTTCTTTAATGTATACGCTTAGGTACACCTAGCCAGAGCCCTAGAGATAGAAGAGTCGCGACACTCTTTGATCTCGCCGCAGGGTGGTCACGTGGTTCATGTAAGCCTGAATAGTTCCAAACACACGCTGTGCTGTCATGTTCTTCTATGAGACTGACAGCGGCGATTGCGACATTTCATGGTAAACCTGAATAAAATCACACATCCAAGTACTTGTTTGACTATCATTGCATTAT
>JAJHUR010092407.1:0-12569 GCA_027495735.1 Lutjanus campechanus
GATAACGTGAGATCAGGAAATTGCAACGTCATAAATGAAAGCAGTAAATACCCTTCTGGTCGATTCTCAGGTCATAGAGAGGTGTTCTATAGATTTCTGCAGGTGACAGGGCACAGCGGGAGAGGGGCACATGGTGTGAAGGTCCCAGGATGAACACCCTACGACTGAAGGGCAACAGAACAGCATCTCACTCGCTCTGCTCACAAAAGGCACACCGCCAGCACCGTACTCTACTATCTAAACTAACATCTGTTCACTCTGTGGGGGGAAACTGAAGATAACAAACAGTCATACAAAGCATTTTGTTGAATAAAGAAAGAAAACTGAATGACTTACGTAACAGAGGGATCAACCTGCTTGTAGGCATGTGCTGCACAAGCACCACAGTAGGTATAGCCAGCATGCCTGCGGACAATAACATGTCAAATTAGAATGAGACAGCATCAGAGATACCTTTTGATATGTTCAGACTGTATTATCCTTCCCATTTGTCAACGTGTGCTTACGGTGCTATGATGGCTCTAGCAGGTCTGATCGTAGACTGTGCTTTGGACAGCCAGTCTTCTAGTTGTGCGTTCAGCTGGGATCCTGAAAAGGTAGAATTAAAAAAAAAAAACAAGTACAACAAAATGTTTAATGTTAGATTTCGGGATTAACGGAGAGCTGTCAACTTGTACTGATCTATCTACACTTCCTTAGAATAAAAGCAAATAACAGAAATTGTATGATCAATAGAAAATAGGGCTGAGACTAACGATCATTTTCATCATCAATTATTCTGTCACTTCTTTTTTCAATTAATATATTAGCTGTTTGGTTCAGAAAATGTCCATCAGTTTTTCCTAAAGCCCATAATAACATCCTCAAATGCCATTTTGTCCACAACCCAATCATATTGAGTTTACTGTCACAGAGGTGTAAAGAAAGCTAGAAAATATTCACATTTGAGAAGCTAAAATCAGACAATTTGGATATGACTTCCTTAAAAAAAAAATCACTCAAAATGATTAATCATTTATCAAAATAGTTGGCCAACTAATAATCCCTAAAGTGTAATAATCCCTACAGAAAAGGTGAACTATTAAGTCAGGTGGCAAATTATTATGAAAGTAGTGCAATTAAAATTTCAAGCGGTTTCACGCACTGCTTGAAATCCCAGCACTTTTCAAACTTTTAAAACACTACATTAAAATTCAAGTGTTCTCAAAGATTTCCAGCACCTGTATGAAGCCTGTTTTATAAGATGAAGCTTTTAGCTAAAACACTGAACTTGCAAATCTAGATCTGATAGATCTGGCCATAGGTGTCCTGGTCCAGGTTAAAAATAAGATCTATTTTAGGTTGAATAAACTGGAACACACTGCCTATATTACTGCACAAAGTAAGAGTATTGGGCTTTACCAGTGTTATGTCAGCATATATTAAACATAGTTTACTGACTTATACATTCAGTTGTGCAAGAAAAACAAACAGGCGTTATAATTAGTTCAGTATAAAACAAACAAGGACATCTGCTTCAGAGCAGATTAACATTAGCTCAGCCTTCAAATGGTTTAATATAGTGTTAAATATGCAAAATAAATATCAGTAATGTTTCTGTAGAACTTAATTACATGTTCTGTAGTAAAGGGTTATTACTAACACTGCGGTAAAGCCAGTTTCAAATGGATAAACAGACAGGCTTGCAGGGTTTAACAACAAGATACTAGCGGCTAGCTTGTGAAATGGGGGAAGGGGTGCAACATGAACCTTCAATTTTCTGCCCTGCCCTGCCCAGTCCTTTGTTTCATGACAGAGACAATTTCTGTTTTCCACTCAAAGGAGTCACAAACTAAACAGAGCACAACAAGGCGAACAGTTTATGTTAAAATAGTTGCTTGTAGGCTGATTTGATAAATGTGTATTCTAGCAAGATAGCAGCTAGGCCAGGAAGTTCTCCAATATTAGCTAAGTTAGCGATTGTTAGCTCTGATTGCTTGTCAAAAAACGCTGAGCAGCAGATGTCAGTTTGTTTTGAAGCATTTCCATCAACCATCCTAGTAGAAAGTGCTGAATAAGCTCAAACCAACCATGCACCAAATGGGATAACAGAGATGAGGGAGTCAATAAAAGCTAACCGTTAGCTAGCCGACTTTTCATCTCCTGGATTAACATTAAAACCCTGACGTTAGCTATCGCCGCCTGCTGTGACAAGCTATGAATTGGACAGTTTCTAATAAAAAGATAATGAAAGTTAGACAAAATATGAAGCAAACAGAACCACACCACCATGAGGGGAAAAAACAACAACCAGCTAGCCTATAGTTAACTGTTAGCATGCTAACGCAAGCGGTGCTCTGTTGACAGTTACCCGAAGCAGAGTACCAGCTCCCGGCGTGACTTGCTTCTCTGCACACCACTCGGTTCGACATCTTGGTTCCCAAGCCGCCTATCTTGGTTCGCTTAGCTCTTGTCAGGCGAAAAGGGTAAATTTGCTAAAGCCGGTGTCAGCCAACCCAGAGAAGAAACACCGCCTGCTAGCTAACTTGCTTGAAAAGACAAAGGGCAGTTCGACTAGAGAGACAGCTGGGCTAGCTTAGCTGGCTGGCTAACAGGCTCAGTATTCCGTCAGCTGGACGTTATGTTGGTGCCGGTTAATAAGTTAGCCGGAGGGAGCAGCTAACGTCAGTCTGTTAGACAGTCTGGTGATGTTATAATGCAAATTGGGGAAGGCACAAAGTACAAAAAATCTTTGCAATGTGCCGATATGAAACAGCCAGAGGGGCAATAACAAGACCAAGAGCTGTCACAGTCAGGATCGGAGGATTACTGGTTTGTCTGTCGAGCCAGGTAAGGGGCGTCTCTGGAACGGGTATCACGGTGACGTCAGAACATTTTTATTGGCTACTTGATCAGCCAATAGCACATGATTGGTGGAGAAATCCAGGAGGCGTAGCTGTTACTAAGATGATTGTTTGATTGTGGAATTGCTCTGCCCGTCAGGTGAGCGGGGACAGTGTGACAATGGATCCAGAGGGGTGAGCAAGATTTATTTATTCATCTTGCGTCTTACATAATGTATGAGCATTGTTGGAGGAAGCACGAGAACTAGAAATTAATTGCCAATGACATGCTGTGCGCATGACAAATAACTGAAAGAAGTTGAAGGATGTCAACCCCAATTCATGTTTGCTCCTCTCACAAGAGAAAAGTGGTATTTCCCATTGACTCTAATAAGAAAAGAAAAATTTAGTATTCAGTACAGGCATTATACAACTTGACCCACACAAATTGCAACAGAAACCCTTTCAACGGTTCTAGTCTCATAAATATGTCATTTCAAAAGTCTTAAGAAATCCAGGTGCAGGAAAGTATTGAAAAATTCGGAAACTGGTGATACCACCGCATAACACTCACAAGTGGGTCAAAATGACCTAGTGGGTTTGTTTTCATGCACTTTAGTTTAATAATTGCCAACACTGTGTTGATTAGTGACAATTTTGTTGCACATCTTGAGTGATATTTCAATAATTCTCTTTTAAAATTATGTTAATCAAATTTATGGATTCGTGCCAATTTCTATCTTTACTGAAGCACTGAAGCACTTTTGAGACTATTGCTTTGTATTTTTACTTGAGTATATTTCTAACTCCAGTGCTTTTACTTGTAACTGAGTAGTATTTTGGCAATTTAACAGTACTTGTACTTGAGTACAGATTTTCAGTACTCTTTCTACTTCTGGAGGAAATGGTTATTAAGTTTTTTTTTAAGAATGACTTGACCGGAAAATCACTTTAATTGTTTTTATTTACTGATTTTTTTTTTTGGAAAACGGCTTTAAAGAGGGGCGCTATAACCTCGAGGTGGCAGTAATGCAACATATTGGATGCAAACTGCCGTTAAACCTCAGAAGAAGAAGAAGAAGAAGCGTACACACGGGGAAGCGGAAGCTAGCGGTGGAGATGTTTTTGTACTGATGAGGCTCCAGAATTACTGTAATTCATGTGACCAAAGGGTCGTTTTATAGACCACAGACTTCGGTGTGAACGTGGTTATAAATGCGATTTAAAAGCTAAATTTCACAGTTTCCTGTTCAGGAGCTAAGTGGCTAAACTCTGCGTTACAACTGTGAACCAGCAGACAGTAACGTGACAGTAAGGTCGGCCAAAATGAACGCGAGTAAAAGCAAAGACAGCGGAGAAGTTATTAAAAACTACCACAAGCAAGCGTTCGAGTATATTTCGAAGGCATTAAGGATTGACGAAGATGATTCAGGTTTGTTTGCGGTGTTTAGGAGCTACTGGCTGATGTGTTGTGGTGTGTGACAGTTGTGGTAAACACTCCTCCTCCTTCTCCTCTGTGTGATGACAGGAGAAAAGGAGCAGGCGGTGCAGTGGTACAAGAAAGGGATTGCTGAGCTTGAAAGGGGCATCGCAGTGGAGCTCACGGGAGAAGGTAACATGAAAACACACAGACACTGGTGGTACTGAAAATCTTACTACTAGGTCTATTGATTAAATATCCATGAATACATTTCTAATTGGGTATGGTGATTAATCGATTAATGATTAATAACTAACATTTTTACTCCAAAGCTGTGCTGCTGCAGCTTTTTGCTTTGTTTCTCGTTTGTGTGGCATTGTTTTGATTGGTTCATGTGTGGTCAGATGGCCTTTTTGGCAACAAAAATACAGATGAAAGGTTTGCACATTCATTAAAATTGTACTCGGTACTCAAATATGATTTTAAAAGTAACTAAGTAGATTACATAGTGCAATGCATACTTCAGTACGAGTAAAAGTACAGACTTGAAAATCTACTCATAGTACCTAAAAAACTACTTAATTATAGTAACTTAAGTAGTTATAATTAGTTACTTCCACTCCAGTAAACAGATGTACGTGGTGCACACTGATGACATGCTCTGTTCTCATACTTTTGTGTTTCGTTCGTAGGAGATCAATATGACAGAGCAAAGAGACTTCAAGATAAAATGGTCGCTAATCTCACCATGGCAACAGATAGGCTTGCCCTTTTAGGTGAGTGGCGTCTTGGTTGTTTGACATCCCAAAGCAGTTTTTCCCAACCTTTTTTTCCTGGTGACCAAATCTTTAAAAATCAATATCTACCTCATCAATAAATTCTGTGAAGAGTTAATTTGTGCATACATGACCATTTTACTGCCATTTCAGCAACACCTCATATTATCTTGATGCTTTATTGAAAACAAATGCAACAACATATAGAAAACAAATGAGTAATAAATTAATTAAGGCTGAGTTAACAGGTCAGCTCATTGTTTTTTATTTCCTCTCATCATGAAAACAGTAGAGGACATTTTTGCCTACTTTATAGATGAGACAAAGTAGGTGCATTTGGACTGAATTAACAGGCTCTTGTTTTTTCCTCTCATCTGTAAAACAATAGTCACATTTGAAATGCTTAATAAGAGGTGTACTGCAGATATAAATCTTAAATTTGCAGAATTCATCCATAATCTTTTATTTATTTGGGGACTCAGATAAAATCTCCTGTGACCCGCTTATAACAGGACTGTCCTAAAGCATAGACACTGCGTATTGTAACAAACAGCATTGTTACGTAAGCTGAACTGAGAGGCCGAAGATCAATACTGCTCTTGTTTCACAGAGGCAACGCTGGCATCTAAAAGGAAGAGTTCTCCCCAGAAGACCTCCAGTCATACTTTTCTGCAACCAAAGCCTGCACCTAAAAGCCAGCCAAGACCCTCCACTGCTGTCAGACCTCCGTCCAGACCCGCAGATCCAAAGGTGATTTTTCTTTATTACATGTGGTTGTAGGGTTGTTAATGATTAATTGATTAAGTGCTATGAATAATTTAACAGATTAAAAATTAAGGATGCACAAGTAATATCAGGACTGATGGAGACCTATCACAGCTATATTAGTCTATATTGGTATTGGTAAAGACTATTTGTGAAGTTTATTGATTGTTAGAAAAGAAGAAATGAGTATTGAAGTGTCAGATCTGTTATTTGTTGTTGTTATAACTGGTTAGATTTGGTCAAGTCAGAGCCATGGAATATTAAATTCACAATTATCAGTCTGTCTCACCCTCTGGTGACCATAAATCATTGGTTATATCAAAGCTACTACAAGGAGTTTTCATGTTTTGTTTATTTTGGAGGCCCCTGTGGACAAAAACGGTTGTGTTTCTACTTCATGTTCATGGACAATATAATGACATAATGACAATGCCAATAACAATATAATTAAAGTTTTATTCACATTATGTTTGGTCATGTTCACCGATTTCCTCCCTCACTGTGATGTATCCGACGTATCCCATGTTTTCTTGAATGTTGAGGAAACACACCGTTACCTTAAATAAATCATGAATTGTTGGAAACATTTTAAGTGCATAATTCAACAAAATATATAACATATATCCAGTGTTTTTAGGTATTTTAATGCAGAAATGAATGAATGAATGAAATGAAATTAATTATTAATGATTAATCGATTATAGATTACATGCTGTTTCAGGATGTTTGATTCTCATGATGCGTCTAATGTTTTCTGGATGTTTTTGTTTCTGCTAAGGTGACTCCACGTGTGGCAAAATCTCAAAATGGAAAACCTGCAGCTGTGAAACAGCCTCTAAAGAGGGATATGAAAAACCTCAAGAATGTGGACAGCAAACTGGCCCACTTGATTCTGAATGAAATTGTTGACAGGTATTTAGAGGCAATGTTTTTCCAACATTTTGGTGTCAGTGGAATGAAAATTAAAGGAAAATACTACGCTGCTGTTAAAGTAGCTTTCTGTGTTCACTGCAGTGGAGCGTCTGTATCCTTTGAAGACATCGCAGGACAGAAACTGGCCAAACAAGCACTCCAAGAGATTGTCATCCTCCCAGCCTTAAGACCAGAGGTGATCACTTACAAACAGTTTGTCTTTTCTTTCTATATTTCTCCTGTTTCAGATTTACATTTAAGGCTTTTTCATGTTTTGTCATTCAGCTCTTTACTGGCCTGAGAGCTCCGGCACGTGGCTTGCTTTTATTTGGCCCGCCTGGAAATGGTAAAACCATGCTGGTAAGCTTCTAACATGACAAACTTATTCATTCAGATCAAGCTGTGCTTTATGATTTGCATGTAGCTCCTGATAATTTTTCTTCAGTGTTATCAGTTTAATCAAGGCCTCTACTTCCTCTCACAAGGCCAAAGCAGTCGCAGCCGAATCGAAAGCCACGTTCTTCAACATCAGCGCTGCCAGTCTGACCTCGAAATATGTAAGAAAACATTTTGACTGTTCTTTTTTTTTTTTTTAAAGTTATTTTTTTGGCCATTTGTGCCTTTATTGAGAGTATAGCTGAAGAGTAGACAGGAAAGGGGGCAGAGAGAGAGGGGATGACACGCAGCAAAGGGCCGAGGGCGGGAGTCGAACCAGCGGCCGCTGCAGAGGACTACAGCCTCAATACATGGGTCGGACGCTCTACCCACTGAGCTAAATGTCTGCCCGACTGTTCTTTTTTTTTACTGGAGTATCCCTCATTAAAAGTACTACTGTATCACTACACAAATACATACCCCATTTGTGTAGCTAGTGACATGTAGGGATTGTGCAGTGAATTATAGTTTATTTACAGCTCATGATACAGAGTTCTGTAGTGAAGCAGAAGACTTTCCAGTAGTTTTCAAGTAGAGAGTTTTGGTGCTTGGTGTTAGTGGTGATTAAGCTGTCAAACTACTGCTGCTTTACTACACAGGCTTTGAAACAGTAATTCTGTTGAGGATCTACTTCTTGCTTGTATAGTGAATATGTAGTCACTTACTATTGGGCTGTTGATTGCAGAAACATTACAAACCTTTAACCGACTTGCTCTGCATGAACTAAAAAGTTAAACATGACTAAATAGAAGTGTCAAGCAGATCAGTTTCAGCCAAGAAAACAAACAGGGCTCAAAACTCCCAATACAGAGAAGCTGCTACAGGAATCAGGCGAGAAGCTAGCCTTTACAGGGACAGGGACTGGCAGGAGGCTACCAGGTCCAGGGCGACCAGGTTGCAGGCTCACAAACCCTAGTTGCATCGAATGGCTAGAAGACTGGTGGCTATTTAGTTGATAAATAAAGTCACGTTTAGCTTTTTACTTTATGCAGAGCAAGTTGGTTAAAAGTAACATGTCCTGCTGTAGCCTTGTGACCACATAGTTACTATACAAGCAAGTAGTAGAACCTCTACATGATTACTATTTAAAAGCCTGTGTAGTAAAGCAGTAGTGTTTTGACAGCTTAACCAGACAGACCAGACAGAGGTATTGATTGAACAGTTTTTTTTCAGGACACTCCACAGTACACTAAATTTAGTCTAGGTATTATTTCTTTAACTTTCCTGTCTTAACTGTCACAGGTTGGAGAGGGCGAGAAGCTTGTACGAGCGCTGTTTGCAGTAGCCAGAGAATTACAGCCCTCTGTCATCTTTATTGGTTTGTATTACTTCATTTATGGACTAAACGTGCCTCAAACGCCAACTTTTATCTCCTAAATTTCCTCGTTTTGTTTTTCTTTTACATTCAGACGAAGTTGACAGCCTGCTCTGTGAACGGAGGGAGGGAGAACACGAAGCCTCACGTCGATTAAAAACCGAGTTCCTCGTTGAGTTTGACGGGGTAAGATGGGGGGGTCATTCTACAGCCCCTGAACTTTGATCATGAACCAGCTGCAGAGTGTTTAGGTCAGTGTTTTCTCAGAGAGCATTGGTTTTATTTTCACAACAGCGCTTCTTTGATTCAGGTGCAGTCAGGAGGGGACGACAGGGTGCTTGTGATGGGAGCGACCAACAGGCCTCAGGAGCTCGACGAAGCAGTGCTGAGGTACATGATGCAACTCCACCGCATGCTGCACAATGATGATGTATTTCTTTTTGTAGAAGCTCACAACAACTCTTCTTTTGTGTTTATCTTACAGGCGCTTTGCAAAAAGGGTGTATGTGGCGTTGCCGGATACAGAGGTACCATTATTACATTACAGTTACATTAATGTATAGCCGGTGATCTTTGTGAATGGTGCAGCATTTTACATTTTACAGGATGTAACTTTTTTTCTCTCCAGACAAGATTCACCCTGCTGAAAAATCTTTTGGGAAAACATGGGAATCCACTGAGCCAGAATGAGTTGTCCACTCTTGCAAAGTGAGTTTCAAATTACATGCCATACTACCTTTACTGCATTATTTTTACGTTTACTTGTATTAATTCCTCGATATGAAACTTTTTAGACTGACTGATGGATATTCAGGAAGTGATCTCACGTCATTAGCCAAAGATGCTGCACTTGGGCCGATTAGAGGTAAGATGTTTTCCTCACATTATCGTATGGTTTGTGTATATTTGAGTCTCCCTGATGAAGTAAATCATCTTCTTTTACATGTGAAAATCCTCTCCTGCAGAGCTGGGACCAGAGCAGGTCCGACGTATGGCTGCTAGTGAGGTAATACTGTTAAAGTACTCACAACAATACAATAAAAGAGTTTTTCTAAGAACATTAGAGCTACGCCTAGAATGATTGGTGAAAGGTTTCATCCAGAGCTCCCTGTGAGAGGGTCTACAGAGAACCCCTGTACGGTGTAATGGTTCTACCCAGAACCTTCTTTGGGGGTGCTATCCAGAACCTTTCCACTTTCTAGGGGTGGTAGCAAGAAGCCACCCATGAGGTTCTACTGGGAACCTATTTATATTCCAAGAGTTTAAAAACTTCCCCCATGAATTAATCCTAACTTGGGCACAGCTGATAGGTGTATCCAGCTGTGCGCTGCTGGATACCAGCAAAGATGGATTTGAATACACCTTGAATGAATTAAAACCATTGTGCTTTCAACTTGTGCTTTAAGTTAGGGCCCTGTGTCTTACAAAGAACCCTTGACAAACCCTTTCTTCAAGGAGGAAAATGGTTCTGAGCAGAACCTGAGCTCTTTAGGAAGAAGACTCTTGCAACTGTTATTTCTAAGAGTGTACATATGTTTTATGTTTTTTCCTTAATGCCCACTGAAAGGACCAGTGTGTAGGATATTTTCATGTGATTATACATGAATAAAAATACATTGATGAATATTATATTCTGTTTCTGCCATATTCTGCCTAAAAATCTTACACACTAGACCTTTAACTACCACTATGTAACAATTTGTGCAGTATCTTTATTTTTATGCTGTTTTGTGTGTATTCACAGATGCGTAACATCAAGATGAAAGACTTTGAGGATTCCCTGAAGCGCATTAAGCCCAGTGTTAGCCCAGCAACTCTTTCTATGTATACCAAATGGAACAAAGACTTTGGTGACACAACAGCTTTTTGATCTTGATTGTTCATTTTCAATTGTAAAAAAGAAAAAAAGGTGAAACTAACAGTGCATTACTCTGTTTCAATCTACGGGTACAACATGTCATTAAGACAAATGAACTTAAAAAACCTGGAACAAACCCTTTGTAGGTTGGTAAAGGTAAAGCTATAATGTATAAATATTATGGCATTTGGAAACATTATTGCTACATTTCCTGTTTTATGGGAAGGCTTTGCTAGTAAGATTTGTATGAGTTTCTACACTGTCTTACTAATTACAATCCTAAAACACTGTCTTGCTACTTGAAATTTCAATATTTATTCTTGAGAATGTCCTGCAAAGTTACAAGTGATCTTTTCTTGCCTCTAGGGGGCAGCAAGTCCCTGTTAATCCTGACATAAACTCACTGATTTAGATTGTTTTGCACATCTATTATTTCTCTGATGTATTGACGTGCCGATGGTATTGATCACCAAGTGCTGCACTGTACGTGTACACATGCAAGAGTGATAATAATTGGGAGATTTACCAACTTGGGTGCTTTTGTATTATAAGAAAGTTTTTCCATTTGTTCTTATAGTTTGTAGATACAAATACTGTATTTGAAAGTTGGAGACCTAATGACATGTTGGCCAACTCTTTTTCTTTTTTTCATTGATCAGAATTGTAGTAGCTTCCCACTTTCCTCATGCATCAATAAACACATTCATTAAAGTCACTCCAGCTTTATTTTTCCTTTTCTTTTAAATCAGGTACTAACTGCACTATCATACACAGATGAGTGGTTAACTCTTTTTTATTCACTTGCTTGCTTCCCAATATCAAACATGTTACATCACTGTCATTGTCAAGTTTCACAGAATCTATGCAGGGATTACAAGGATTTTTTTGTAGAACATTTTCAATGCAAAAAATACATTAATTAAGAAATTAAATAAAATACATTTTACTTTTTAAAAAAAAAACACATTTACAGTTGGTCAAATCAATTTACCCTCACAAAAACTTTATAGAAGCACTTACTCAAAATGTTGGCCCTCCATTTTCAATGTAAATAAAAAGGAATAAAAACAATTATCTGTTAATCATCATTTAAAAAATATAGTTAAATCACCACTAACAAAACGGGTAACTGGCAACATGAGAGGAGTAACTTACTTTGATATATATAGTACAACACAGTTAGAATATATATATTAGTAACAATAAATATTTTATTATTAAGATAAGCAATATATGTATGATATTTATAAGAAAATGTAAACAACCATGTAACTAATCTAATAAAATCTATAATCTCACGCAGTTTTTCTGTAAGAATTCTGGGTTGAATAGATAGATAGATAGATAGATAGATAGATAGATATTATAATAATTAAAATATAATTAATTCTAATATTAGAATTGCATTTAAGAGACAAAAGCAAAAGCAGACAAATATGAAAAACAAGAGATGCAGATTACTTTAACGAGAAGTTATGTATCTACTTTATTGGAAAGCTGCAGTCAACAATAATGTTTAAAGCCCTGATTTAAATGAGCCGACAGGTTCAGCAGACCTCAGGTGTTCAGGAAGTTTGTTCCACAGGTGGGGAGCAGAGAAACTAAACGCTGCTTCACCTTGCTTGGTTTTGATCCTGGAAACGCTGAGTAATCCTCTTCCAGATGACCTGAGGGGTCTGAGTGCTGCATGACACACAAGTAAATCGGAGATTTAGGCCAACAATCGTTTAGCGCTTATTAGGAATTTAAAATTTATCCTTTGACACACAAGAAGCCAATGCAGTGATTTAAGGACCAGAGTATGTGCTCCACTTTCTTTGTGCTAGTGAGGACTTGGCAGCAGCATTCTGGACGAGCTGCAACTCATTTTTGACTCAGATCAGTGCAGACACCATTACATTTGTAATTCTTATGTCTTTATATTGGGATGTATGATAAAAAAGCAAGCTCCTCAAAAGCTGTGGTAGAATTTGCACACTGACAACATACAGTATGCGTGCAACTCACCTCCACTTTATGTCAGACGAGCGGATACTTTACAGTGTGAACCATCTTCATATGCTTCACATTTGCAGGTAGATGGCGCTGCTGTTCTGTTTTTACCTGTTGCATAACTCGCTTTCCGTGGCCCAAACTGCATCCAGAATGAACCGATGTTTAGCCTGCAACCACAGATGTGTGGAATGCAGTAAATTGCTATTAATGCAAATAATAAAGTCTATTTTCTGCTGTGTTGACTGTCAGGTTGAGTGACAGATTGGATTAA
>JAJHUR010092408.1:0-15521 GCA_027495735.1 Lutjanus campechanus
ACCACACGAGCAGGATGGAGAATTTTTGTGCTTGTTTAGTGTGCTATTTTTAACGTTTTATCGATGGTCACCATTCACTGCCATTGGACTGGACGAGGCTGCTATCCTGTTTCTCCTAAAACTCCAGGACTGTTTTGGAAATTGAAGATTTTCATCTACCATCACATCGACAGGGTGGTGAGTATATACTACGTGGGTTAATCCCGCAAAGTGGAATATCACTTTAAAGTTGAGCTCAGAGAAACTTTCTCTCTACAGCAGATGGATGTGAAAAGTAAAGTAAAGTAAAACCCCCTTTTCAGTACATGTGTGCTGGCTTGGCTTCACTTCAGCATCAGGTTTGAGGGGGGGTAACGTAAGAAGAAAACAGGATTAAAAAAAACGTAAGTTTGTTCATTAATTTAGTCGATACTGGAGAGACAGTTTTCCCAGAAAAATCATGCCTGGTGGCAGAGAGAATCGCATAGTGAAAGTGAGGCTTATAGAGAACCAATCTAAACATTATTCTAGAGCCATCACACATTGTGCAAACATTTACTTCATAATAACTTAAAGCAAAAAGAAAGTTGTTTATTTCCACTTTAATTGTGCTGTACAGATAAGAGCACAGTTTAATTTATGCACTCACACAAGCCAGTGGACGTATTCTGCCTCATTATCCAGGAGATGCTCATCTGAAAAAGATTAGAAATTATTTTAAACAGTCTGTTAATTCTGACAATCCATCAATTATCTATTGATTCATTCCTGAAAAAAAACAAAAAAACAATATAGAAAGCTGCTGATTGATTGCAAGCTGATGCTGACCTGGACAGGTGAGCAGAAGGGTCCACAGGGAGCCCTCCTCCGCATCAAATCTGATCTGAGGGACAGATGCTGCCTAGAGAGGAAAACAGCAAAGAATACAGTCAGAGAAGCTATAGAAAAGTGTGTATAGAGCAAAAAAGGTGACAGGATGACTGAATAAAAGGGTAGCTGGCAAATGCCTGGTAAAATGCTTTTTGGGTAAAACACCATTTTTGAAGAAAAGATACATGTATTAATTTGGTGTTAAATATAAAGGATAACTAATTTTGTTTTGTTTTTAACATTTTCACTGAACTGGACCATAAATGTGTCCTATAGTATGAAATTCTGAATTTTACATGAAATTCTGAGTAACACAAGAGAATCAAGTCTTGGAAAAGAGTCTCAGTTAGGACAGTGTAAAACTTCTGTTCCTTTAACGTACTTCAGTTGGTGTCAGCCGGTTCCCATAATGCACTTGACCACTGTTGTCCTGGCTATAGCAGATGTGGAGAGGGACTTGAGGTAGAAAATAGGACATGGGGAAGAGATCTCTGAAGACCCCGTAGTGGTCTGCCAGTCTCTTTATATGAAAAGGACCACTGCTCTTCTCCCAGACTTCCTGTACTTGATCCAGAGGAATTTTAACTGGCGGGACAAAGAGAAAATTGAAAAGTGAGCTAGTTTATTCACTTATCGAGCAAAAGCTTAAAGGGATTGGTGAACTGTCCCTTTCTGGTGAGTGTGTGTGTGTGAGCTTACAAGTGCGCAGACGAGTAGCCCTCTCCAGCTCAACGTTCTTCTTGTTGTCCTTCATCACCTGCCTCCTCTCCTTTACTTCTTTGGTCCTGTGTGGTCGGTAGTACGGCAGTCCAATGTCCACTTGCTCTGCACCTGCAACAAAACAAGACTCATTAAAAAAATACATTAAATGCAAAATCCTCAGCCAACCATTTTCACACCACAGGGGGAAAAAAAAGCTGTCACCAGCAGCTTCCTCCTTTATTTCCTCACCATTCTCAGGATCAGCTTTTTCCACGTAGCTCCTGTACGTCCTCCACCAGGCAGACGTGTTCTTTGCCTCCTCAGCTTGTCTCAAGTAACGAGTGTAGCTGCGATACTTCTCCAGTGACTCCAGGTCTGTAACGTCAATCTCTTCATTTGGCATTGGACCCAAAGGAGGCGTACGTCTGCAGAGGAACGCTGTAATGTTGAAACATCCCAACAGTAAGTTAGTTATGTGGCATAGAGGCCAAGCAATACTGGATTTTTAGAGCAGATGCAGATACTGATATTGGAGAGTAAGAAAAAAAAAGTATATATATACATATACTCATATCTATATGCACACACATATACAGTATATAACAGGCTTGTACAGTGATGTCTTTATTTATGAGCCAGCTTACTTGTTTTTTTGATTCATTGCCATTTAGTTTATATGTTCATACATAAGTTTGTGTATGTACTTATGTTCTGCTTTTGGTCATATATTTATATTCCCTGTACTATAGTTGATAAACCAAAATTTAACAAAGTTCTGTGGCCATTGACATCCTCAGTGTCAACAGGCTAGGCTAAGTGAAGGACATCCTTTATCCATGTCAACCCCCCTTCAAATTATTTGACAGTTTTATGTGATACATGACGAATTAAAATATTGTTCCTCCGTTTATTTCAGCACATTTATAAAGATATACCCAGTACATTAAACAGCACTTGTTTAACCTTTCACGTTTGGTTTTCCTTGGGTTTTTCCTCAAACCATTTTATTCTCAATGGTAACTGATTTGTCACATTTAAATTGTCACGTTTTTTTCCGTGGAGTTTGGAGAAATGTCTTGTACCTCAGCATGTAACGAGGGTCTGCTTCAAACTGGTGTAACCTCACATACGCGTACATTCACTACTGAACCCCGGTGACCGAGTTCCTATATGTAAACCCAATATAATTTGGCAAAATCGTTACCATACCTGTTGTGACAAATGTCCTCGCATTATTGACCCCTAAATCTGTCCCAGTTCTCAAGGCAGCAGCACAAACCGTGCGCAGCGCCATCTTGGAATGCACCTTTCCACTTTTTTCACATAATACGGTGGCCGACAGGAGCAAAACGCTTCTTCCTCTCTCAGCAGACAAGACGTTACATTGGCGCACTGGTGCCCTCTACAGATACAAATCTGTACTCAACTAATGTAATGTAAACTTATATCTAAAACGTATTTCCACTAATTAAGTGCATAAATATATTTTAAATCTAAATGTTATTATGTCTTTTTAGATATAACTTGTTTTTGATAACCACACGTGCACGTACAGTTTACATTTAATATATTCGAGTGTATTTAAGTTCAATATTTTATATATTTTTTAAATAATTTTTGTTTAGTCAGTAAATGAAAAAACAACACTCACATACAATAACTGTAAATACTGTAGTATAACGTTTACTTTAAATCGACTGCAGTAACACAAATAAAGCATCCGGCTTAACAATAAGCCATGGTTGAATTCCAGTCTCCATGCAGATTTATTGTTGACACAGAGCAATCTTATGTCTTTTACATTGTTACATTGTTTTTCGTCTTGTTGTTTCTTCTGTGTTGTTTTCTTTTCTTTTTCTTTTCTTTTTTTCTTTCTTTTTAATTCTTTCCTTTTTTGTCGTGCTGCATGTTTTTTTGTTTTTTTTAATCTTATGTCTTTTTCATGTGATATGCACTACTAATGGATATTTCAAGGAACTGTCTTTTGTTACTGTCCCATCAAGTAACAAGCCTATTTTTAAAATGTAAAGGGTAGAGAGTATAGGGTGCTTATGTTCAAATGTAGTTGCCTCCCACCCAATGAGGATTTTACTTTATTTGAGCAAATAATTTAATGTGACTTTGCTCTGTTAAACATTATATTGTGCAGTTAATATCTCGCTGAACTGTGTGAGGGTACACTGGAGTGTGCAGCTCATACATAAACGTTATAGATGCATTATATATCTGTGGTGAAGGTGTAGATTTAAAAAGACTTTTATTATGAAAGCCTCTGAACGGAAGTCGTGTGTACTCTGGTGTACTCTCTGACAGCTGCTGCTGTGCGGATGGTTATTTAAAATGTCTAACGTCGGTTTTGACACAGCACCAGGGGTATCGAGGGTCTGGATCGCTCTGAAACGTCTCGACAAAAAAGGTTCGTAAGTTTCAGTAAGTTTTAATTACTTCACTTTACTGTCAGTGAGAAATGATTTTCCAGCCACAGTGAGCGTCCGTGTCCATGACAACCAGCCTCCGAAGCCCACTGAAGAAGGTTATGCGTTCATCTTTTTGTCACACCATAGATACAAATATTAACTCATAAAGTTTTATGTTTTGACTGAACTTACAGGTGTAGCTGGGTGAAGCTTTTATCCAGAAATGGTCAAAGAGGAAACAACAGCTGTGTCTGACTGTTGAGTGTTAGTAGCTCTCTGGATCACCGCCCACATCTCAGATTTAATAACGTGATTCAAAGAGGGAAAGAAAAGCCTGTTTAATCTTAGTAAGGGATGATTGTAAAACTGGGGGGAAAAAAATTTTTTTTTGCCATCTACCTTTTATAGTATAATAAATTAGCCTAAGTTGCTCATTTTCTAATAAAAAATCAGATAAACTTACTGTTAATAACAAACAATTAAAGGGGTTTTAAGGGTGTTTAAAAATCTATGTCAGAAATACTTACTGTAAGACATAAAAATACTTTGCTTTGAATAATAATTTGTGTCTGATATGATTTGTTTTTTTTACACAAAAAAGTTACATTAACCTTTTAAAAATTATTAAAATTGCAGCTACTCTTTCTTCCTCATGTAAAAAAAAACAGAATAAATGAATAAACAAAATTTTCAAGTTTAAATACTTGACACAAAATGTATCCTGTTTCACTGTAAAGCCCCTTCTCAGTCTGTGTGTGCTCTGGAGGTTTTAAGGTTTTAAGTTTCCACATCATATGTGTATAAGTTGCATACCTGACCATGACTGGCTTCCAATATTTATATTTTCACAAAATCCTGCTTGTGTTAAACTTGGACCACCTCAGCAGACGGAGTTGGAAGCAGCCTTCTAGTGTCTCTCATACATCACTCTCCACAGTCAAGTTCAAACATCCAAAATATGTCACAATGAGAAAAACACATTTTTTAAATACTTTTATGGGCACAGTTTTGAGTAAAGGGGACTTGAATAAATAGGCTGTTGTCCAGATGCCCCGCAGCCCTTTTCCACATGGTCAGGGGTCATTGAAAAGGTCTAATGGCTGTTATCAATAATTGCTAATGAAATGTATTTCTTAATAATGAATAATACACTAGTTATAGCTTATTAACACTTTCTGAAAGTGGTAGTATCTCATGTTTTAGGCTTGTCTGTTGCAGACGACCGAGTGGTGGCTCTACGAGAAGTGTCCATTCCTCCAGCAGCTGAGGTCACCATGATTGTACAGGTGTGCGGCTTTCATAACTGTACCTGCACAATATGTAATTAGCAAAAAATGGGGAGAGTATCCATCATACTTTATATTTATCTCTACATCTATTATACATCCATCCAGTTTTTATTAACCCAGGGCTTACCTTCAGGGGATTGTTCAGATTTTTTTAATTCAGGTTGTATGAAGTAGTTATGCATACAGTAGATTTGGTAAATAAATAAACTAAATAAATACACTATTTAAAAAAACATACAAAATTATAATTACAATAATGTGTTATTTTGTCGGCTATTACTGTTATATGCCTCACACATAACTAGAAATTATGGACCTGCTCTGCTCTTCTTCACCTATTGAAAAATGTAAAATATAACAGTAACAAAGAAATTTCTTTAAAAAAAAAAAAAAACTATGTTTTTGAAGTTGTATATTCTGATATTACATCTCTCTATATTGTATCTCAGATCATCACCACCACCTTTGGCCTGAACTTCTCCAATGTCATACTGAAGGTACAACAACTTGTTGGACTTCATGTTAGACTTCTGAATGTTTGATGGAAATGTGCAGATCTACAGAATATGTTAAAATGAAAGAAAAAGCTGAAACTCTTTAAAAACACTTGTGACACTTGTAAAACACAGTGAGGTGGATCACTTCTGCTCTCTTCTCTTTGCAGCTGAGGAACCACCGTGGCTGTCTGATCCCCCTGAACAACTCGATCCCTGCTAACAGCAAGCACATGTGAGGAGTGTTGGCTGCTGACATTTAATTCTGTATTTCTATACATTTATTCAGCGCATGCTCCATTTATTAAGCACTTACTGATGTCAGCTGGTTACGTGTATTTTCCACCACAGGCCTTATGTGCTTGAGGTGGCCAAGATCTTTCAGCACGGTAAGAACGGACTCAGTTTTTGTTCTCTTTGACCAACCCTTTCTCATCCCAACTCATCAGATACTGATGTTTTGTCACTGCCCCTCAGTGTCTCATACAGGCACACGGGGTACATTTAGTTGTTGTGTCGGACGCTGCCAGAAAGTCTCTGACCAGAAAGACAACATAAATTACATTTCTTCACTATATAGTGAGCTCATTAAATAATCTTATACATAGAATTCCTTTATGTCTATGGAAAAAGGGGTTGTGGCTCTACATGAGTCCACTAAAGATGATGTGGAACACTGTGATTGGCTTATAGACAACCAGTCAAATAAATTTGTACATTTAGGTGGAGTCAGATGACAGTAATCATAGATCTAGACATCCTAAAAAAGTTAAGTCCATTGCAGCAGTTGGGGGGATTTGAACGGATTGAATGAAACACATTCAGCCGGAGGAAAAGGCAAAGCTCTGACGTCTGTTGTGATTTTTCTGTTCACAGTGCGTCCCAAGCCCAGAACCATTCCCATGACCGTGATCAACAAGAGCATGAAGACCAGACTGCAGACTATTGACAAGAGGGTAAGAAGGATGTTTTGAAGTGTCAGTGAGGAGGATGCAGGAAAACAATTGAGAAGAATAAAAGAAAAATTCTCTGGTGTCAAGTGAGAAATGAATGTAGTAATCATGGGTTAGTCACCCCGTGGTATTGTTGATTTTTATACAGTACAAATAAACCAAAAACACTGCACCAAACAATAGATTCAGTCGTGACAGAATAACCCTCTGAAGACTCTTCTTTCATTAAAATATTTATTTGATCAGCGCAGGCTCAGGTTTGCTTTACTTTTTTACTTTAAATGCATTCATATTCTTGAACAACTGGCTGTTTCTTCATGTCATTTTAATTTTTTACCGCTGACCACAAGTGAATTAATATTTCATGTTTAATTTCAGATTCAGAGACTGGAGGAGCTCCTGCCTCAGATCAAGCTCAGGCGCAACGAAAAACTGAGCCAGGTATTTAAACTTTCTTCCACAGCAGTCAACACAACATTACCACAACACGGCCAAACTTGTGTTACTGTGGCCACTTACTCATATAACTGCTATTTTAAATTTTATATTTAAATTAGAAAATGTGACAGTATGAATGGGATGGTTTGTGTCATGATTCAACTACTATAAAGAGTTATGTTACAGTCAAATGTGTCCCTACTTCGACCTGACCACGGCCTCTCTGTCCTGTCTCAGGAGATCGAATGTCTCAACCAGAAGTTGAAGTTTCTTCATAAGAGAATGCAGGTGAGTCATTCTGATCAAACATAACAAGCAACCTGCTCCGACTCAGATGATCTTAGATTGTGGCCCCTGCTTCACCTGGTGTGAACATGCTTCTTGGGTGATTGTCCACCTAAGATGCATGGCCACGCCTACTATAGGAAAACCTACAGTGGGCACAAAACCTGTGAAAAACATGAAAAGGTGTATCTGGAGCCAGCGTTTGGTTTGTCCATTCTGGGCTACTGTAGAAACATGGCCACGATTCTTATTTTCAGGTGATTATACACTAATGAAAAAATACTTGATACTGAATATCATATCTAATTTCTGCCATATTCTGACAATAGATCCCCTTAAGCTGACACACAGGACCTTTAACTGGCAGCCCTACAGTCGTAGTCAACACGCTGCGACCAATGGGCACAATGTTTTTTACACAAATAAGTAAATAAATTTAAGTGTAATATTTGCCAACTTTACAAGAAGGCGTAAATAATTAAGAATTTGTCTTAGACAGCTTTTCACAAAATTCAACAACTCACAAAAATAGTGTGATTTTTTTTTTAAGGAAGTCATGGGCAACACAGAAGAAGCCTCTGTTGGTTCCTATTTACTGTATTTGTAGAATTTGACATGTTTACCATAAATAAAATGTTATCTTCTTTCATAAATTTACACTAAATTTAGTGTAAATGTTGAAATCAGCTGAGACAGTGTGTTCAAACAGCTGCTAAAAGTTGGCATGTACTTCAGACACAGAGTGGTCACATGCACCACGATGCCATGACAAACTGACACAATGTTGTTGTTTTTTTACAAGAAAACAACCTAATGTATTACATTTAATGCCAAATTAAGGCATGAATCATTAAGAATTCACCTTAGCTGCTTTGCAAAGTTCAAAATAGTGTGATTTTTGTAAGGAGGTATTGTGGTTACTAATTCAGTGGTGAAATCACTTGAAACAGACATCACTAAGATGATAGAAATAGCGATCCCCTCGTGGATGGTCTTGTTTGCTCATTTAGTCCTGTCCTGATCTGTTGCAGGTGGCAGATTCTCGCAGCTGGAAGGGGGTGCTGACCAGAGCCCCCCTGTGGTAAACCAAAACCCTCATTGTTGGCTGTGGTAGAAGACACAAACCAACTGTAGTACTACACTACAGATTGTTTTATGTCACAAAGTGAGGACGGATCACGATCTGGATTTTTATCATTTATTTTCATAGATCAGTGTGTGCAAGAAACAGTTTTTCTGATATATATTTTTCTGCTTGGAAATGTAGTGAATGATTTCATGTTTCACTGTGGTTTAAGTGAGGAAGCACATATTGTAACACTGTGCAGAGCCCTGCTAGAATTAACTCTGGAAGCCAAACTATGGTTTTACCAAAAAGCCAAATGTAATCTGTGCTATAAGCTAATGTGTGTACAACAAAATCTATGAAATAAAGGGCACAAACTGAGACAGTCTTGTCTTTTAATACTGGCTGCAACAAGCAGAAATGTCAATGCCTCATCAGTTAAACTTAATTGTTACATGGCTTTGTTAAATACTTGACTCTGATTGGTCAACTGACCGTTCCTAAGTCAACCTGTTTTGACCTGTCCTCCAAGAAATGGTTGAGTAAAGTTGGTACCTCGGTCAAGTTTCTCCTTTTCCTGTAAAACTGTCATATAGAGCATTTTACAGTGACAAGTTCAAATAAAGGTGAAACCTAAGGTTTACTGTGTTTCATACATAGTTTTTCTCAATTGTTTTGGCATGAGTTTTAGAGATATTGACCATAGATATGTCTGCCTCTCTCCAGTATAGTGGAACTGGTCCTTGGCTTGTGGTGCTCAAAACGGAATTGTTCCTACATGAAATTGCTCACAAGGTATGTGGATTATCTTAAGTAACCAGGTCATAATTTCAAGAAAGAGACATTGCTGTTGAGTTTTTGAAATGTATTTTAAGCCAAGTGACATTTAGTTCCATTATATGCAAGATAAGACAGGCTATGACTGATTTCTCCAAAAATCACTCAACTCACAACAAAACTATCAAGATGGATCAGGGACGGTTTTTGCTATGGGCAATGTGGGCGACCGCCCAGGGCGCAATCAATTGGGGGGCGCACGAGCGCCCTCAAAAGAAGAAAAGGCAGGGGGGAGACGGGAGGGGGATCAACTCGCAACTGCAGAGGTTGTGAGCAGGTTGAGTCTCACTCTCAGAGGAAAAGCAAGGAGGGGGGGTGAGGGATAGACTGACCTCTTATGATCCCAGGCCACACAACACAAACTGCTGCTTCCAAATAAATTGTATTTCATTCATAAAATTAACATAGATATTATTAAATTTATTGGGTTATGTGAAAATGTAAAAAAAAAAACAACGGGGGGTGGCCGATGGGTGGTTCGCCCAGGGCGCAAAACTAGCCAGGACCGCCTCTGCTAAAATGGTGAAAAAATGTCAATCGGTGTTTCCCAAAGTCGAAGGTGAAGTCGTCTTGTTTTGCCCACAGCCCAGGAGGCGAACACAAGAGAGGAGAGGATAAAGTTCGGAAACCAGTAGGAGAGGTTTTGGTACAGGTTGGTGTCCTCATTCAGCGTGGTTAGTCCCCGTAAAAGCTGCTGAATAATTTTGAATGCCGCTGCAAGGTTTGGTGTCGCTATTCAAAATGTTATTTGCTAGCTTATTTGGTTTGCTAACTGAAAAGATGTTTAGAGTGGCCGAGAGCTCCTCAGAGGGCGAGACTCTTACACAGAGGACGGGACTGGTGTCTTCATGTGAACTCCAGTCGGGTGCAGGTGAGGTGGCCTCTGAACCCTGCGTGGCACAACTCGAACACCAGACGTTCATCTTTGGGGATGGAGGCAGTGAAGAGCCACTTCTGCAGGCGGGAGGAGAGGAGGACCCAAACCCTCCGCTGGAACCATGTGAGGAGTTGCAGTCCAGGATAAAGCCGCTTCTCTGGGAGGACACGGTCATCGTCACCCTGCTGAAACCTCCAGCAGACACAGAGGGACAGAGACCTGCACCTGACCAAGAGGTAAGGCTGCTATACCAACAGGGCAAAGAGCTTAGATTTGCCAGACTGTAACAGAGGCAGAGGGCAGGGGTACTCAGCTCGCTTTGGCTTGGGGCCACCTTCGTAAAATGGACAGAAAGAACAGAAAACTGAATAACAAAATGTATGTAATTAATAGAAATGTCCTTAATTTAAAAAAAAAGAAAAAAGAACGTCATAATATTTGCTTATAAAGAACTCAAATAACGCCCATATCAGATCTGAATGTGACAGTATGAATGAGATGGTTTGTGTCATGATCTGAATTGTATTTTTTTTTTTTTTTTTTACTTTATCGATATTTTATTCTTTGATTATTCTCTGATTTCATTGCAGCTTTCTAAAACTTGTGATGCATGTTGCAATGTTAGAACAGCATTGCAGCAGCAAGTGAAAATTGTAAAATGCCAACTTTGTCCAGGGAGGATAAAATGGCACAAAATCAGGATTACAAAAATTCTAACAAATTATGCTTAATCTATAGATGAGACATGAGACATGACATGCACTTGGAGCGTATTCCACAAAGAGGCAAAATCTTTTTGGTGCTCAAACTCAGTTTTAAAAAAAAGTGCATAATACAACTTGAAAGCTTGAAAACATGTGTCATCCTTGAGAACTGAAACAAATTTGAGAGTTCTTATTTAAAAAATCCTTCCAAAGGTGTTAAAAATTGTAGAAGAGCAAATCTTCTGGTGCCCACCCAAACCTGTAATCACAACTCTGATCAACACACAAGATCAATTATACTCAATGTTAATAAGATACTTTCTGGTGTTAATGTCATCAAAAGCAGTGGAGCACCTGTTAAACTAGGTCAGATAAAAGAATAATAGAACAAAATTTAAATTCCATGGTTTTGTTTTATTAGTTCTGATTACTTTTCAAAAACTAAATTATAAATGTTTAATGGTAATTTCAAATGTATAAAACCAAAACTTAAAAATGTTTTATTCATGTATTTATCATGTCCTTTCAATGCCCATCTGTAGGGCTTTCAGTGCCCACCAGTGCACACTTTGGAAATCACAATTTTAGAGTATTTATGGGAACAAAATAAGCACATGAGCTCTTCTTCTCGCAGTAGTAAAGCATGTAGTGAAGTGGTCATTTCTTTTCTTAACGCTCATGCTTCTTCTTGATTTTTTATTTTTATTTTTATTTTATTTTTAATTTTTTGGCAGTTGGCAAACAATATTATGGAGCATTACCGCCACCAACTGGAATGGAATGTAGGTCGGGCCAGAGCACCGTATTCGTGTCTAGAAGGGAACCCCAGACCTGCAAAATATCTCGCGTGACATTTTCAACCCAAACCATGATATTTCTCTAACCCTAATCAGGTGCTTTCTCTCATTAAACCTACCCAAACCACAGCGTTGTCACATTACGAAGCACAATTAGTTCAAACGGCGTGCAGAATGAAGAAACGCATACGCATACAAATCTCGCGAGAGTTTCGCAAATCAAAGGTTCTCTTCTAGACACAACCGAAGTCCGCAGCTGCCCGCAGAAAGTGTGTCCGAGCCTCAAGCCCAACCTGAACAGTGACACAGTTTTTGCTGCCCTCTTCTGGTCGTACCTCTCCTAGAAACTTGTTGCAATACTGCACTGGTCGAAACAGCTAGCAGTTAGCTAGCTAGCTAACGTTAGCTAAGTCAGTATCCAGCAGCAGCCGTAGCGCAGAGAAACTCGTGCTCCGTCCATATACCAATGACAGGGACACTAAAATCACAAATATGCGCTTGGATATTGACTGATGTTTGGCTGACTACTCTTTACTTTCTTCATCGCCACTGCTCTGTGAAGCTATCTCTGATCTGAAAAGCGCACTAACTAACCCTAACTCTCGGTAAGTAGCCGTGTTAAGTGAGGGCTTTGGCCACTAGCTAGCTGGGGCTCCAGTAGTAAATTAAGTTAGCTAACTTACCTGGTACCTAGTTAACACTTGGTGTATATACTGTGTAACCACATAACGTTATGTCAGCTCAACAGTTATTCTTGGTAAAGTGTAAATTAAACGATATAATGCATGCGGCTTCAATGGGAGTGAACCGTATTTTTAAAGCTAACCTTGCTTTCCCCCATTTCTTTAGCTAAGCTAAGTTAGTGATTAGCATTTAGGCTGAGTGAGATAGTAGCGTTAGCTGGCTAATCCTAAACTAACTACCGGCCGGTAGGTAAACTCAGGTAGCGCTAACGTTTTTCACCGTAACACACTAGCGGCTAACACGACACAAATTGTGTATTTTACATGCATCACCGTCGGTGCAGCGCTTAGTTTGAGTTGGCAATCTTTAAGCTTTCAAATCACATGCTAACGTTAGCTCACGGTATCATTTATACAACATTGTTTTGGCTAAGGTTTAACGTGTCTGTATCACATTCAAATGCAACCTGCCAAAAAAATTACGTGATGCATGCGTCAAATATTTCAAAGCGTATTGTGTCATCCTCCGATTAACAATATATATCGTGACCTGGTTTACGTAAAGTAGTAGCCCGCTTCACCATTAGCTGTCCCCGCTGTTTATTTACGCAAGTCCGCTGGTATCTGAACGTGTTTTAGCGGCAGGCCTCGGATTGTCCAGCTCAGTTTTTATACCTTGAGATTATAACTTTATCCCCCGGGATACTTATAGTGTGTGAGGATATTTTGACCCTGGCTGTCAAAGCTGTTAATACTGTTGTGCAAGAAGTGGAGATTTAAGTTGTTGCAAGTCAATCTTGTCTTTACCTTCAGGCTATGGATCCTGAGCGACTAAAACGAAGAGAGGAAATTCAGAAAGCAATGAGCTTCATCCAGTAAGTGAACGAACAGTAATGACTTTTAATGCTTTCTGTATAACTAACTTGCAGTGTCATGACCATAGTGCACATCACTTGTATATGCAGACCATTGACAGCCTTTTTATTTCCACAGGTCATCATTGCCTTTCCCAGAGCCAGAGAGTTATGAGGTTTGCATTGATCCTTATTATCCCATTTTCCTATTAATAATATTGTATCAGATATGTGCTCCTACAACTTTTATTTAGTGATTACACTATGAACCAGACACACATCGTCTTCTATTACCCCCTGGACCTAGATGTAAATTTGAGCTTGGTGTTTTTCTGACCATATCATATTACCTTCTCATTATTTTCTTTCCTCCATCATTATTCAATCTCTTTATGACCTCTCTACACATTCCCTTCAGGCATTTCTGACCCAGTTGGTGTGTAACTTGCTGGACGAGGGCAACGCTTGCTTTCGAGATGGGGACTGGCGCCAGGCGACCCAGCAGTATGGGGAGGGGATCAGTGTTGCCCGCTATGCACAAGCTGAGGCCCTTGTCATCCCCCACGAGCTGCTGGAGAGCCTTTATGTCAACAGGGCTGCTGCCTTCTACCAGACGGTGAGGGAGAAGGGGAAGGAGGGGATGTGTCACTTGCAGATGCTCACGTGGAAAATAGTAGAAAATCAAGGGAAATCAAATCAAATATTATTGTAGCAGGCTATAATTTTATTATCAGAATAATAAATACTCTGACAAGAATTTATTGGCCTTGATATTTATCATGCACCCCTATTTTATGAAGCTACATTTATCACTTTCAGTAGTGGTAAAGTCTTGAAGGTCCATTTTAACTCGTGTGAAAGTCTCTTTTGTGTCATGTAAACTGATAACTTAACTTCAGAAGCCTGTCTTGCTCTCACTTTATATCTTTTCTATTTTTCTTCTGCTGTCTCAGAGGGAGTATGAGCGTGGCGTTCAGGACTGCGACAGTGCACTGTGTGTATCAGAAGGCAGTCGCAGGGCTTTGTACCGTAAAGCACTCTGTTTGAGGGAGCTGGGACGACTCCGTGAGGCCTACGAGTGTGGAACCAAATGTCTCCTTACCGCGCCACATGTATGTCAATGACAAAAATTACCTAACCCTACCTAAACCCCCCTTTCCCCCAAGGAATAAGTATATGGTGATGGTATGCTCTTCCTCTGGAATAGAATAGTGAATTTCAGTGCTAAGTCATGGATATGATTCATGTGATTGACGACATGGTCCCTCATTATAGTTGCCCTTAAAATGAGTGAAACTTTGTCATTCATCCTTCAGGACAGGCAGGTGAGTGACCTCGCCCAGGATCTGGCCAATAAACTGGGTTTGAAGGGCCGTAAAGCTTACGTCAGCCCGCAGACAGAGTCGACAGCCACAGAAGGGGAGAGTCATGGGGAAACCTCTCCACCCACAGGAGAGGTGGGTGCTGTTTTTGTAGTATAAATCTACATACATGGTGACTGAATCAATCTAATTCTGTCTTTTCTTTTTCTTCCTCTTTGTCTTCAGCTGTCATCCAATGGGCTGGAATCTCTTGGTGATATCGGACCAGGTGAGACAATGTGGCAAACCTCGCACATGACTGCCTCTCCTACACAGACTCCCATCTGTTTTAATTCCCTTATCCTCATTGCTGTATTCCCCCTCCTCCTCAGCGGACTTGTCTAGTGCACAGTGCATACCTGCTCCTTTGGCCACACCCATCCCAGTCAGTGATGACCCGGCGACCCCCGTGGTGACCCCATGCACTGACCTGTCCGAGAGCCCCAGCAGCCAGGCCCTGCCTCCCATGCCATACTCCGTCCCTGTGTCGGAGCACATGGAGGACTGCAGCAGCAGCGTCATCAAGGATGAGCTGGACAGTCTGCTGGAGTGCATTCCCAAGAAAGTCAGTGAGGTGACTGTAACTAACGGCTGTAAAACGGTTGTTGTAGTTGACATGTTGGTGGCTGCCTTCTGGCAATCCCAAGATGCATTGGGTTGAATCTGTCAACTAATCAGAGGCTGTGTTGCCAACTTGTGTCTGACAGTGCTGAACCATCAATGTATTAATAGAGTCACGTGCTGATCTCAACATGAAATTGACCCTTCAAAATAAAATTTATGGTGATGATGGTAATGAGCTCAACCCTGCGGTTGTAATGGCATGACCATGTTATTGTAGTAATGTGGTTATCTTCCCAGCCCTAATCTTAATACACAAGTTTGTCATTTTTGTTTGAAATGTAGAAATGCCTG
>JAJHUR010092409.1:0-26010 GCA_027495735.1 Lutjanus campechanus
GTATTACTATACTGCGTTGTTTTCATTTTGTTACGTCTTTTATGCTTTCAGTCTAGTTAAATCTTTTACATTGTTTTCATCTTGTTACATCTTTTATGTCATTATCGTCTAGTTATGTCTTCCTCTTGTTACGTCTTTTACATCCTTTTTGTCTTAAGTCTTTTAACGTATTTTTTAACTTTGTTTTGTTTTGTTAGATATTTTCCGTTTTCGTTCTGTTACACTGTTTTCATTTTGTTTGATCTTCTATGTTGTTTCAGTCTTGTTAAATCTTTTACATTGTTTTAATCTTGTTACATCTGTCATGTGTGACATGCACTACTGAATACGCCAGGGAATCAACCTCTCCATGTGTCATTGTCACATCTATTTTGATTGAAATCAGTCTAGACAATGGGATGATGATGCTAAATGAATATAATCAAAAATTTCCCTAAAATGCCTTAAAACTAAAAGCAAGGGGCCTGTTTTGAAAATGTAAGGAGTAGAATGAAGGGATATTTGTGGCTAATGTAGGAAGTAAAAGTAAAACGTTGTCAGATAATTAAATACTGAGAAAGTACAGTACTGAAACATTAATACTCAGCCACTTCTATCCTCTGTCCTCCTGATTTCAGAGCCCTGCTGCTGGTCTGCTTCTTACCTGGATGACATCAGTGGTCCGGCCTG
This sequence comes from Lutjanus campechanus, assembly GCA_027495735.1. Classification (NCBI taxonomy): domain Eukaryota; kingdom Metazoa; phylum Chordata; class Actinopteri; order Lutjaniformes; family Lutjanidae; genus Lutjanus; species Lutjanus campechanus. The sequence continues at coordinate 670 of JAJHUR010092409.1, forward strand.
GCCACAATACAACCAGCATCACTTCACCTCTCCACGTTTCCAAGTAGCTGCTAGTGGAGATCCTCACCCTCCTCTCTCCGCTCATTGGCGACAGGAGACGCCCATCACATGGAGCCAGCTCCGGGTCATTCCCTATCCGTGTGCTGTGTCGGAAACGGCCGTCTCTCCCCTCTCCTCCATTGGACCGAGCCGCTGTCAGTCGGCCTCCCTCACGCTGAACACCGTCCGCCTCTCCGGCTCTCTGTCTGCTGAGACCGCCGTCATATTGGCTGCTAGAAGCAGCAGCGACCACGGCAGAGAAGAAGACCCCCACCATGATGAAGAACGGGCTTTCGCGGTCTTTAAACAATAATTTAGCTTTTAAAATATTTTTTGATTAGTATTTAACTAATTAATTTTAAAATATTCGGGATGGTACCGTCAAGTATTCACGTACCTTTCGTGCTTTCATCCGACACCGTGGTCCGCAAGGGGGATGTATGCCTGACTTCTCTTAATAGCCATTTTTTGCAGACAAAGAGAGCTTTTGAATAGGGCTTTCAAAAGGCACACGGGTAAGATATGAACTCGAGAAATTACTTGTCCAGCATGTCACGATTGTCCACTCACCATCTTGAAGCAGCACAGCACCGCTTAGTTCATTTGTGTAATTTTTTGTGTCAATTTTTCACAAGCTAACATGCTAACCCCGCTAGCTGGCTGGTTAGCCAAAGCTAGCCAGAACGCTAGGAACTCCCACTCTAGGGAATGCTAACAGTTAGCATTTTTGACAGCTCGTAAGCCTGAACCGCTAGTTAGCTAGCGTTAAGCAGCCTGTATGTAAGCTTTATCTTTTGTCAACTAACAGAAGACAGTTTAAAATTGATTTCTGAAAAATATTATATATATCATTCCGAACCAACTAAGCCTGACTAACGTTAGCTTCGCGGCTGTAGCTACATTTAATAGTTAGCGGTGTATGGTGTTAGCAAGTCCTCTAACTTGGCTGGGACCAGGGAAAAGTGGGGCCTCCAGAAACCTAAAGGCCTTCCAACTAGGCTTGGGCAGTATCTATTTTTTCCATACCTTTCTGACATTTCACCAGGGTATATGGTATATCTGTGTGAAAGAGAACATATTAAAAGCTGGTGATAGAAATCAGTGTAGCATGTATGACATTGTCTAGCTTACAATGCTTTGTGTCTTGCAGTTAGCCTTCTTAGACAAGTCTTGCTGGGTTTTAATACTTATGGCCCATTGAATAATGAATACTTAAGGGATGATTTATAGTTAACATGTCATTATTGTGAAATAAATCCTGACAGAATGATGCAGGACTTGTCAGATGCGAGTCTTGAATCATCCTTAAGGGGTTTATTTCACAATAATGATCTGCTCACTGCACATTATCCTGCTTATTGCATGACAATTTACAAAAAATAATTTATTAATTTTAAAATGATTTTTATGGCTGTATTTAACAATAGTGACCTGCTTATTGTACATTGTTGTGCTTGTTACATGGTTATGTGCCAAGAGAAATCAATAAGTTGGCACGAACAATGATCTTAGTGATTTAATAATGATTTTATTATTCCTCCACAGTCTATGATCATAATTATGTCCATAACAACGGTCTGTTATACATAGCAACAGTCTGCTATATAGAAATAGCAGACCTTAGGATACTGCAATTGTCCAATCAGTCACAAATATTTAACAAAGCCACGCAATAAATAAGAAATAAGCATCATTATTCCATAGATTCTTGCTAAAAGGACCCGATGACACTTGTGGCTGTGGATGCCAACACATTTGGCTGAACTGAGATGATATACAGATGTCTCACATGGCTAATAAATTGCTTTTATAGTTGGAAGTAGTCATGTCAAAAAAAAAGTGCCAATATTTTCATGATTCCATATCTAGTCATATTTAATTAATTAGCAAGGACACCCAGGCTATAGAGCAGAAATGATCAGCCAATTATTTATTTTCTACCACCAAATAGTTCTTCTAAATCAAGTATTAGTAATAAATTAACTTAATTTTATATTTTTATTTTCCATCTGGACAAAAAAAACACTTGCAACTTAGATGTTTCAGATAATTTTATTCACAAAGATGGTATTGAATATCCTGGTATACCTTGATACCTTGATACCACCCTGGCCTACTTATGATCTTTTCTATATGCCTGCTATAATAACATTATAGCTTGATAATTGTATGTCTTCTATTGACATTAGAGTTAAACATACATATAATCTGATAAAGTAGCTAACGTTAGGATAACGGCATTTTACTGTCCATATTAATCTGTATGACAATCACATTAAAATGAAGACAATCTGGGTATTTTAGTGAATCGTGAGGAAGTTGCAGTGTTTGTCTTACAGTGCAAGTTAATGTTTTTTCCAGTTAATTGACTTTTAGTTACCTATTTTTCTGTCTAACTTGAATGTTTAATGATCCATTATTGAAGCTATGAAAGCTTCACAAGGGCAGAATAATTAGTATGCAAACACTATGTTGATGTATTGCTGAGCAACAATGCACTATGTTGTAGAGCTGGGCAATATACTGATATTACACAAAATCGTAATACGAGTCTAGATATTGTCATAGGTTTTGGATATTTGCGTAAGTGTTGTCTTCCCCTGGTTTTAAAGGCTGCATTATAGTAAAGTGATGAGATTTTTTGAACGTACCAGACTGTTCTAGCTTTTCTAGTATTTACCTTTACCCATGTCGTTATTATATCTACATTACTGATTGATATCAAATATCTCACTGTGTTTATGTTTTGTGAAAGTACCAGTAGTCATCCCTGCAGTATTGTTGCAATTCCTATATTCCTAGATATTTGGTCAAAAATATTGTGCTATATTATTTTGGCCGTATTGATTATTCAGTGTTTTACTGTTTTATTAGTAGTTTTGGATAAGGCCAGGCAGTAAATCGATATTTTATCGATTTAATTATTATGAGACTAGATTCCTCTTAGATTACAGATTTGTTTCACTGTGATATGGCATAAATGTTGTATTTTCCTGGTTTTAAAGGCTGCATTACTGTAAAGTGACGTAATGTTCTGAATTTTACCAGACTGTCCTAGCTGTTTTATTTACCTCCACCCACTTAGTCATTATATCCACTTTACGGATAATTTTTTTTTAAAATCTCAACGTAAATTAGAGGTGTAAGGAAATATCGAGGCACTTAACTATTACTGTATCGTGATACATGTAAAGATTTGTGGTATTGGTTCATTTTGTCTTGTGTTCAAACCACAGACAGCGTTATCTGTCTTTACTGCTCTGATTTGATAAAGAAGTTAACATTTTAAAATCAAAATTTATGCATATGGTGGTGTGCTCTTTATGCTGTGACAGTCTTTCTAAAATTAGATTAAAAAATAGCAATTTGTAACCCCCATATAGTTACACATATCATATCACTAGATTCTTCCAAAAACACAGCTTTAATCTTAATATTTTGTGAATGTGCCAATATTGTTTCAATATCATTATCTAGGTTTTTAGTCAAAAATATTGTGCTATTTGATTTTTGTCCAAATCGACCAGCCCTGCTGTCAGTGTTTTTACTGTTATATATGTGGTTTTTGGATTAAAATTACTGCTGCATTAACGTGGCATTTTCCTGCTGTTCATGTTAAAGGTTGTGACAATTTTAACCAGTTCACTGCTGGGTAGTTTAATGCATAATATTCTAAAAAATCATCATATGTTTGCATTATTTGAAAATTAACGTTATTATAGAGACAGTCTCTATATCACGATATATATTGTATATCACTAAGTAGCCTAAAAATATCAAGCTATTATATAAAAGCCATAACGCCCAGCCTTATGTTTTACTGTGCACATTCTGCGACTATTTGAAAGATTTATTCTTAGCCAAGAAGGAAGAGGAAGCTAGGTTGATAATTTGCCATATCAGCATTAATGTTAAAAGTGTTCATATTTGTCAAGATTTAGATGATAGGAAGAATCAGTGCGAGTTATCAGTTATTTACAGACCTTGTGTGGCTTTCTGCCATCCTACGTATCTTTCAGAATGCAGGACACTGCAAATATCTCATTAACTGTGGTCTGGTCTGAGCAGAGAAGGCGTCCTCCCTTAATCTTGTCTTCTCTCCAGTCCTCTCTTAGATCAGTATGATCCCAGGAGATTGGGTGTGTTGGGCTGCCGGAGAGCAAAAGTAGCCCAGTTCTGTTTCAGGGCGTCTTTAAATGGTTGTGGACTGGATCACACCATTGGTGTGGTCATTGTTATCAATGGGAACAGTCAGAGAGAGGTTATATTAGATGACCTTAGTTTAAATAATCGATCTTAAATTAGCAGAGTTAATTCTTAGGCAGAAATCTGCAATATGAGATGCCCCATTATTGTGTGTCCTTCTGTAGACATCACATTTAAAATCTAGGTTTTATAATGTAGCATATATAATTAGAACAAAAATTAAAATTGGTGATATAGATTTATCATGACATAGTTGCATGTTATTTTTTAGTGTTTTGCTGCAAAATGTCTGATCAGCATAACACTACCATTGTCTGTTTTGGATAGCTCCAAGAGTCTATTTGATGTCTAATAAGTTGCTAATGAGGGTACAGAGCAGATTAACTAACAAATATTGTAGCACACTGACAGAGTTTCAGTACTTATTGTTAATTCCCTCAAATTTGTAAATTTTGGCAATTTAGTCTCATTTATGATCACTTGAATAAAGCCATCTAAATGAGTCAGAGTGGACATGACTAAAATTGACAGACTAACGAATACATTTTTTTTAATAATGCATGTGTAATTCTAGTGTGATCCAGCATGGTTGATAAGGGTATGTTAGTAAGCATGTTTTTTCCTCTTAAGCAACCTCTGTCATTGCCAATGCATAATGGGTTTATAGTTGAATTGTGGCAACAGTCACAGAGTAAAGTTATAGGTGTGGTTTTAAATCATTCTTGGGCACAATTAGCAAAGTTTTTAGCCGCGTGTCTTGGCCATTTTATTGTTTGTATTTTTGAAACGATTAGCAAGCTGAGGGATAAAACACACCAACCCGGATGGAAAGTTCAGCCTCTAAAGATGAAGCTGATATAACTTTAGCCTCACAATTCCAGTTCATCTCAGAGGGTAGACAGCTGGGTGTGAACAGGCCGTTTGAGTTTGATGATAGGTGTTTTCATGTTGGCTGTACAGTTACAGAATCAAGACAAATGCTGGCAAATTTAGGTCGTGGCTGGTAAGAGTTTGTGCTCAAGCAAAAAAGAAAAAATAATTAAGAATAAGACATGGTTATGTGTATGTTTTGCTTTCTAAAATTTGCTGGGCAGGTACTTGAAGTACATTTTGAGCTATGCTGCTCCTTTGATGAAACATTCGATTGCCTGTCCAAGTTTAGACAGTTTGAGCCCAAACTGGATTCTTATGAGGAATTGTCAAGACTATTTATAAGCTAATCAACCACCATACTGAAATCATACTTAAATAACCTTAATGCCACTGCAGTTAATATTCTTTGTTTGGTATTGTAAGTAGAGATGTCGCTGTAATTTTAGTTTAGGAGATTGTATTATTACACATTTATAATGACTAAGAAATCAATAGTTGGTCTATAAAATGTCAGAAAATAGTAAAAATGGTAATTGGTGTCAGCCCAAGATGACATCCTCAAATGTCTTGTTTTGTCCACTTGTTTACTGTCATAAAGGACTAAAGGAACCAGAAAATAGACATTTCAGAAGCTGGACTCAGAGAATTTTGACTTTTTTCTTTTTTTTTTTCTTTTCTTTTTTTTTACTCAAACCAATTCATTTAATTACAGATAAATTGGCCAGTAATTAAATTTAATTTAATTAAAAAATGTGCAGCACAACATCCGTCAGCACAAAGGTGAATTCATTAAATGTCTTGTTTTGTGCGACCACAGTCCAAAAGCCAAAAGTATTCAGTTAATTTAATGAAAAGCAGCAAATTCTCACATTTGAGATTTTGAGATCAAAGCAGTTGGTTAATTTTCTTTTGACTGACTAATAGATTAAAAGTTGCAGCTCTAGTTACGAATCAGTTTAGTCAAGATGTGGTAAATTGTGCAACCCTGGGACATGTGAAGTTCTGTACGGTGTGGATACGTACGATACGCCATAACGTGAGGAACTGTGATCAGAGCTGGCGTTGTGGGCACAGTGCCAGTGGTTTTCCATACAACAGGAATGGCACAATAAAAGGTGTTACTTACCTTGATGACGTGTTGTAGGTTTGTGTTCACCCCAACTGGTGTCAGCTCCTCTTACCTGCAGCGCTTTATCTAACCAGTCACAATGACTACTGCTTTTTTTTTCACTGTTGCGCAGTATCTCACCTATGAACCTTTTCCAGTATCCCAACTCTTTATGATTTACAGCGTCAATATACTTACATGCTGAAACTTCAAAAAAAATTGAAGAAAGCCTGCTGTCAGGGAATTAAAGAAAGAAAAATTGACTTGAGGAAGGCTACGTGTTGAATGTGTGGAAGCTGGAATAGCAATCTTGAGTGACCGTATTATGTCATTTAAGTTTTTATATTGTATTTTGTTATTTAGATTGTAAATTATATTTAATTGTGTGTGCCAAAATCACAGCCCATATTATTTGAATTAAGGCTACAATCTTAAAAACATAATAATAAACAGAATTTATTAATAGACTAGCTCTTGCAAGTTGTCTTCCTAAAGATCTGAAACAGCATGCCATCACTGCAAACATGCTAAAATCAGGAAAATATGAAATATTAGTCAGTTCATCTGACATGTTCCATGCTTGATATTAATGATTATGCTATTATATAAGATGTGAGGATGAAATCAAGCCTGAAAATCAAATTCAGATGCATCAAAAATTACAATTTTACCACCAAATCTAGTTGCAAAGCAACTCTTGGTCACAGTTGGCTGCACTGAACAACTTGCTAAGGATTATTTTGTGTGTGTGTTGCACTGACAACATAGGCTTCATTGTTTCAGAGATAAAGTTTTTAAACACTGTTAAACAGAGATGTGTATAAGAGACAGGATACGTACGATACGCCATAACGTGAGGAACTGTGATCAGAGCTGCCGTTGTGGGCACAGTGCCAGTGGTTTTCCATACAACAGGAATGGCACAATAAAAGGTGTTACTTACCTTGATGACGTGTTGTAGGTTTGTGTTCACCCCAACTGGTGTCAGCTCCTCTTACCTGCAGCGCTTTATCTAACCAGTCACAATGACTACTGCTTTTTTTTTTCACTGTTGCTCAGTATCTCACCTATGAACCTTTTCCAGTATCCCAACTCTTTATGATTTACAGCGTCAATATACTTACATGCTGAAACTTTTTAAAAAAATGAAGAAAGCCTGCTGTCAGGGAATTAAAGAAAGAAAAATTGACTTGAGGAAGGCTACGTGTTGAATGTGTGGAAGCTGGAATAGCAATCTTGAGTGACCGTATTATGTCATTTAAGTTTTTATATTGTATTTTGTTATTTAGATTGTAAATTATATTTAATTGTGTGTGCCAAAATCACAGCCCATATTATTTGAATTAAGGCTACAATCTTAAAAACATAATAATAAACAGAATTTATTAATAGACTAGCTCTTGCAAGTTGTCTTCCTAAAGATCTGAAACAGCATGCCATCACTGCAAACATGCTAAAATCAGGAAAATATGAAATATTAGTCAGTTCATCTGACATGTTCCATGCTTGATATTAATGATTATGCTATTATATAAGATGTGAGGATGAAATCAAGCCTGAAAATCAAATTCAGATGCATCAAAAATTACAATTTTACCACCAAATCTAGTTGCAAAGCAACTCTTGGTCACAGTTGGCTGCACTGAACAACTTGCTAAGGATTATTTTGTGTGTGTGTTGCACTGACAACATAGGCTTCATTGTTTCAGAGATAAAGTTTTTAAACACTGTTAAACAGTCATTTCAAAGGAAATTTAGTGTTTTAGGTTTGTACCAACATATTTTTAAATGTGATTAACTTAGAGCTGTAGCGTAGAGGTTTTACCAGGATGAAATCCACGATGGAAATTTTTCTCAACACTTATGAGTCTGCTGAATTAGCATTTGGTGTTTAAATGGATTTGGGTGCTTTGCTTTGGATATTGTTTGTTCATCTAGTTTATTACTGGAACTGCATGTCAGGTCATATAGAGAGTTGCTTTGGATTTTTTCCCTGGTGTTACCCCTCGAGAGAATGAAAGGAAGATATTCAGCAGTCCAGACAATGAACTATTTACTTGGGCCTTTTGTGCAGTTGCATATGGAGCAACCACAGCAAATGAGTCACGTTTGGTGATGAAGATTAATAGTATTTTTTCATAGCAACAAATTTGTTGCAAGCTGTTTTGTAGGTGTCTGTATCACAAACATCCACTGACTGTCATATGAAAAGACGTCATCTTTTTTGAGTACAAAGCAAGTCACACTGATGTCATGAGTTTGTTAGTGATGGCTTTGGAACTGCCCTCAGCAAATCAACTTAATCAGTCATGTGCTGAAGGCCAGTCTGGTTTCCTGTGCATCACAGAACCCTGGTCTATCACAGCTGACTGTGCAAATCCATAATGTCTTTATCAATGCTAAGAGGCAAACTTCACTCTGCACACAGGTCAACAAGATGCCTGGCAGTCAAATAGCTGCTTTTAGCCCAGAAGCTGATAGAAAGGACAATAATTAAGAGGAAGACCAGCTATGGAGAGACTAACATCCTGCGTTGTATGACTGTAGCTTCATAAATAGCACATGCAATAATGCTAACATGGTTAAATTTTCAGCAAGGACTTCCATAATTGGAGTGCATTATCTGAGAACTCTAAAATGTGCTGCTCATGGATAATGTCCATGGTGAATAATTTTTCAGTCACAGTGTGCTTAGGTTTCCTTCAAAATTGATGAAGAATGGAATAAGGGTTTAAAAAGTATCAGTACAGCAATACCACATGTTTAAAACAACATAGTCTCCGGTATTATTATTGTATTGAAAGTACTGAAGCTATTTAAAAAATGATAAAAGTGCCCATTCAAGATGTCGGTTCACTGAAACAAAAAGAAAAGTTGAAAGCTCAAAAGTTGAAAGGCAACTTGCTGCAATAGATTTGAGTTTTTCAAAGCTCTGAAGTTTCACCAACTACTAATCTTTTGTGGATTTCATTTACTTTTCTTCTTTAGATAAACTTTAATCCTTGAGTTTTCGGAAACCCCCAAAAAATAGTATTTCAAGAATTATTGAGTAAACTCATTGAAGTGAAAGTGACCAGTGGTTAATATAATATTTTAATTTAGGCACCCAAATAATAATAATAATAACCCAAAAATATACTGTGACTCAGTTTTTGAAAAATTGAAATTTATTTGAGTTTCTGAAACGCAAAGATTCAAATTTGTTCAAAACAGAAAAGTAAATTATCTCAACTAAAGTTTATTGGTTGGCAAAGTTTTTTTTAAGTTTATTTAAAAACTGTCGAGTTTGAATTGGATTTAAAACTCAAATCTCTATTGCAGTAAGTTGCTGTGGAATTGAGTTGTCTGAATTTTTCTTCTACAGTGTGTACAGCTTAATTGTTGTCTTGTTGTTTGGTTTGCAGCGTAGCAAAACCTGACAGTGTCAGTGAATTTTTCTGCACCAGCACTGTGCAGTTTGTTAATTTAAAAGGAGAAAAAAATTCTATTTTGTGTGCCTAGTGTTTTTTTTCTTTTGCCGAGGTATCGAGTTTCATTGTTTTTTACTAAAACTGTATTAAAGTTTGAAATTTTGGTATTGTAGCTACAAGAATGGAATAAAACTCATTCAAGTAATAAATGTCCGAACACGGTGTTATAATTCACTTTTAGGACCAAAGAGTTGCAAAAGTGTTTGGTTTCAGATGTTTTACATGTTGGCAGTTTATTCCAGCTCTCCATTGCTGCAATGATTTGGATTTACCGGCAACACCACAATATGTACCCTAATAAATCCATGACGTCCAGAAACCGTGTCTGAAACAGGGAAGGAAATGCTTCATTATGGAATCCTTTGAGGTTTTGTGTTTGGCAGGCCACCTACCTGTGGTGACTTTGCTCACTGTAAAGTTTGCATCACCCCAACGCAGTTTGGTGCTACAACTTCCAAATCGCTGTCAAATTCTAGTACAGTGATAAATCAGCTGCATATGTGAGTGCATATGTGCATGTACATGTGCCCTGTCTGCTGCTGTTACGGGGAAAGTTTTTGGTCAGGTCTAGACTGGCTCTGTAATACAGTACATACCAGCAGATCAGCTGTGAGCAGATCCTGGGTTCATTTATAGCTGTGGCCTTGTGTCCCTGCACGTCTGCCTGGCAACTCCTAACTCTGCTGTTCCAACTACTCAAGCTCACCCACCTCTCAGACACGTTGGCCCCGTTACACTCTCACCATGTCTAATTACTAGATACACAGTAGTCTGGGGAATTTAAATGTAGGACATTCTTTATGTAGCTTGTGCTTCAGTGTTAAATGTAGGCGTCATTGCTGTTGGGAGACTTCTCCACCTGTGATTGAATCTGTTTTGTCTCCTGTTATCTGCAGGTCCCAGGGGCTCCTATTGATGAAGAAAGTGGGAAACATGTGGAGCAACCTGAAGAGCAAATGCCAGACACTCTTTCACAACAACAGTTCAGGAGCCAGTGAAAGCAGGGTTGAGGCCGATGCCGTCCACTGTGTGTTGGATCTTGGCCAAGCAGGCAGCTCAGGTGAGGCTCAGGCATCAGGAGCCTCCAGCCCATCACGGAGCCTCCTGCCAGTGCCAATGGTAACAGCAGGACGGCGCCATCATAACTGTGTGTCGGACATCCCTCAGATAGTAGAGATCACAATCGACAAGGACACTGAGGATGTGCGGGGGGGATCAGGGGGTGTTCCCCTGGCACGGAGAGACTCCTATTCCCGTCATGCTCCGTGGGGGGGCAAGAAAAAACACTCATGTTCCACCAAAACCCAGAGCTCTCTGGAGGCAGACAGGAGGTCTGGGCGTCTGCGGGGGAGTGGGAACCGCAGGGACAGACGATATGGAGTCTGCTCCATCCAGGAGATGAGCGACTCTGTATCTGGAAGTCGCAGTCTGAATGCTCGATCTTTGCGCCAGCGGCTTAGTGATACAGTAGGGCTGTGCTTACCCCTTCCCGCTCGTAGACGCTCCCGCTCATCTAAGAACCCCGTCACCTCCAAACGTAAGATCCACCTGACAGAGCTCATGCTGGAGACCTGCCCCTTCCCACCAGGCTCAGACCTCGCACACAAGTGGCACTTGATCAAGCAACACACAGCACCAGTCAGCCCGCATTCCTCCACTGCCCTGCTGGATGCCTTTGACCCGGCCCACCCCTCTCCTGAGGACGAGGAGGAACGTCTGCGCGAGCGCCGCAGACTTAGCATCGAGGAAGGTGTGGACCCACCACCCAATGCACAGATCCACACCCTGGAGGCCTCAGTGCCGGGTTCCTCTCTCTACAAACTGGGACCAAAGATGGCTCCTGGCATGGGAGAGGCCTCTGGGGAAGGCCGGGCCTCAGGGGCCAGCAGCTCTGTGGGTGCAGGATCATCAGTGGCCTGTGGGCAGGTGTTGGGGGCTGCGGCGTCAGGCCAGGACTGTGACTCTGAGGAGGATTCGACCACCCTCTGTCTACAGGCCAGGAGGCCCAAGCAGAGGCACGCCTCAGGGGACGGTCACCTGAGCCGGCAGCAACCTGGGCCCTGGAAGGTTCACACCCAGATAGACTATATCCACTGCTTGGTGCCGGACCTATTGCAGATTACAGCTCTGCCCTGCTACTGGGGCGTGATGGACCGCTACGAGGCTGAGGCGCTGCTGGACGGACGGCCAGAGGGCACCTTCCTGCTGCGTGACTCAGCCCAGGAAGACTACCTCTTCTCCGTTAGCTTCCGCCGTTACAACCGCTCGCTGCACGCCCGCATTGAGCAGTGGAACCACAACTTCAGCTTTGATGCTCACGACCCTTGTGTTTTCCACTCTTCCACCGTCACAGGACTGCTGGAGCACTACAAGGACCCCAGCGCCTGCATGTTTTTTGAACCGCTGCTTACAGCGCCTCTCCATCGGACCTTTCCTTTTGGCCTGCAGCACCTGGCACGGGCCGCCATCTGCCGCTGGACCACTTACGATGGTATAGGTTCTCTGCCTCTGCCCCCTGCCCTGCAGGACTTCCTCAAGGAGTATCACTATAAACAGAAAGTACGAGTTCGCTGGCTGGAGAGGGAACCGCCACTCAAGGTTAAATAGGGTGGCCTTCTCCATTGCCTGTACACACACTGCAGGAGGATTACAGAACTTGAGAAATTCCTCATTAGCCAATTAGAGGCTATACTGACATGGCTCTCTTTCTGGTGGGGGATGGAATTTAAATGTAACAAGCTATACAAGATTCATTCTAATCTTTGTTTTAGTTATTACTTACATCACAGAAAATACATATGATTATATTCAGTATAACGCTGTCTGGCAAGCACATGTTTTTGTGTTGAACAGGTTGTTTTGACAGGGAGGGAAGGCACAAATATCAGCGCTTTGTGTCTTTTCTCTCCTGCTTTGTGCTAAATGTCTGCCTGATCCCACGACATCACCCTGCCTGTAGACCTGCCTGCATGCCTCCCTTTTTCATCCCAAATTGCTATTTAGGCCCACATGGCTACATTGTACAGTTCACTTTGTGCTTTCTCTATTTTTATTTCTTCCTTAGCTTGTCAAAGCACCGAGTGGAGCACCTTCCCAAGAGGGTTTTAAGGTGTGTGTGGGTTGAGAGGGCAACTGGTGGTGCTATTGGTATATTGCAGTCAGAGCCTGTCCCATGGATAGAGCTACATAAGGCACATTCTTTGCCATCTCTTTGCACGCACGAGGATCAGCTAAGCCAGAGACGGGGACAGATTCTGGGCGGGTCCATAGAGTTGAGGACAGCACATCAGGGAAATGATGTGATTTCTAAGGACTATAGATTAGTTCTTAAAAACATTAGTTCCTCTATAAGCAGTAATGGTGAATAATAAAAATCGGTCTACTGTGTCCTATTTAGTGAGCAAGCTAAACTTGTCAACTTTATTCCCACTGTGCGGCATTGCTTTCAAAAACAGACGGACATATTGTCAGGAAATATTCTTGCCATTCTTACAGTTGTCATAGCAGTCTGTCAGTTTTTCACTGGCCACAGGCACCTCAGTTCAGCACTTCTGCACTTCATTTCTTCCTATGGTAACATTTGAGCAGTCTGGTGTCTGTATGGAATTATGTTATGGCTTTATAGTGTTTGAATTTTACACCTCCTTTCTTCAGTTAGCATCTTTTGGTGGCATCTGGCACACAGAAGGCTTCGACCCTGTGTATCCTAGCTGGTTATTTTTTCTTCACAAGACACTTTTAATATCGGCGCAGACAGCTTTGTACTTCGGCAAAAGTAAGAAATTGTTTTCGGAGGAATTGAGGGAACATGTAACAAGTGGTAGGCTGGGTGAACACAAATGATGAAAACTCAAAATGTCCCTTTAAACATGAACTTCTCATACTTGTAGCTTGTATGGGAATGGGGTGTTGTTATGGGAGACCTCATATTGCTCTCATGATAAAAGTTTTGTGAACTGCATCTCCCATATTACAGTACCCTTTTCATCCTTAATTTATATTTCTTTTGTAAAATCCAAATAAGTAGTTTTTATGAGGTGCACTGTGTCACCAACAGAAAAAGGGTCATGTACCTTCACAGCGTCTTACTCTGAGGTTTCAGCCCCAAAAAATAGCCTCATTGCCCGGTTACATTCAGTCCTAGACATTTCAACTCATATCTGTTGAGAGCTTCAATTGTGTAATCTGAATTAGTTAAGTTTGTGAGGCATGAAGACAAAAACGCTGCAGGCTAGCCGGTCATTTCTGTTCTCATTGTGAAGAGAAAATAAATGTGACCTATGTGCCTTTTTAGAGAACCATTTGTTGCTCTGCAGTCCAAACCTGGAGCAGGAGGTGCTTCAACACGGCGGATGCCATCAAACGAGACTGAAGAGAATAATAAGGCTCACTCAGTAATGGTGCACGTTACAAATACAATTTTAGTGGTGCTATGTTGGTTAAGCTATGACAGATTATTGAAATTATAAGCTGTAGTTACATCAGTTCTCGCTCACTAATGCATGCATTAGTGTCTTGCCACATTATGGTCTGTATGGTAGTATTAGGTTGTTAGTGGGTCCAATGCCAGCCCTACTGTAGCACATTTCAGTTCAAGATATCAATGTCCAGCCCTCACATGTGTCGGTTCTGGTTGGGTTAACTCTTCACTGCGAGTATTTTGATCCGAAAAATCCAACTTCTCATGAGAATGGCCAAGTAAGCCATCAGCAACAGTGTTTGATCTAACTCTTTATGGTCCAGTGTGTAAGATTTATTGGCAGAAATGGAATCCAATATTCATAAGCACGTTTTCATTGATGTATAATCGCATGAAAACAATTATCATGTTTTCATTACCTTAGAATGAGCCGTTAAAAGCCGCAGAGGGCGTGGGTCCGTCTCCACGGAGGCCACCACGTTTCTACGAACAGACAAACCAAACACTGGCTCTATATATGACCTTTTGAGGTTTCACAAGTTTTGCAGCCACCATAGATTCTCCTACACACTTGGAACAAGAAAGGCGAGGTGATTGCAGTCTGCAAGCTCACCTAGATGCCATTAAATCCTACAACATGTGTACAAATGACTTTGGGAGGATGAAATGTGTGGAGATGAGCAGAGTGGTTCCTTTAAGGCATTCAGAGAAAACAGTTTCCAGCATACATATAATTACTTGGAAAGTATGTGAATGAAATCCCTGCAGGTAATGTGTAGAACTAAAATATTAAAAGCTGAAACACGTGTGACTGGAAACGTTAAACCTGTAAAGTTCTCAAACTGGTTCATGTTTTAGCTTGTGTGTATGTGCACCCACTTATCTCTCAGCCCGCATATATGCTAAAGGTTATTGTAGTTCTCATCAGCGAGGATGAATCACGAACAAATGTCAGTGCATTTCTTTGCCCATCAATGCCCCAGTCTGTGACCAAAACTCTTGCACACAGCTATCTGTAATAACTAGTAGGATGAAGCTCATTAATGTAGACAGTATTGTGAGATTAAAGTTACATTATATTTCAGATTTCTAAAAAAAAAGAAAAAAAAAAGTGAAAGCTCATTCCATACTACAGTATGTTAGACTGCTCCTCTTTGTTGATATATTCATTAGGGATGCACCGATTTTGAAGTTCTGGACGGATACCTATGTTTAAGATAACAATTTGGCTGGCATGATGGTTTTTTATGGTTGTTTATTTTGTTTTTCTTATTTATTCTGTTGCCCTCAAGTCATATCAGGGTTGCACACCTAATGTGTCCAAAGAAAAGCAATACAGCACTTGCTTACCAGCCATTATATCACACGATACCAGACCATATAGACTGTCACTGATGACCATCACAACATTTAGTGAAATTGATGTGACACAGCACATAAACATTTGCATCATCAGCCACCGCCATCTGTGAATAGCATCTTATTTGCCGATGGATGCTTGTTGCCGTCAACAAGGTGAATATCGGTCAGTTCTGATGTTCGGCCGATAAATCGGTGCATCCTTAACACGGCCCTGTCAAGTTTACACCTACACCCTGAAACTCAGCTTCACATATTTATCAGGCAGGCAATGAGACATCTCACTAACTTAATTTTTACTGTCTCTCAGAATTTACCAAACATTTTCTATCATAAAAGTCCCAAACCTTTTCCACTGCCCCGCACTTTGTTCCCAGAAAGCTTGAATGCTGCGTGTTATGTTGTCAGAGTGGCAGGAGTGAGTGTTAAGCGTAGGGGAATAAGGTTGACTTTTGAGTTGCTCGTATGTGCACTTTTATATTTCAGGATATTTATCATCCACACTGTCAAAGAGAGGAATATCTATTTGAAAACCAGCACACGTCATACTATCTTGCCCTCTGTCACCTGTCTGTCATGCTACTTCCAAGCAATAGCGTACAACTCCTTTCAGAGCCCCACCCCTCTTGCAGGCACTAATCACAGGCTAATTTTACCATGTTGGGATATAAATTTACTGGGTACTAAAAGGGCCACTCTGTGTTGCCTTATGGCTGCTGTGTGGCTGAGGGAGGCCTTTTTTTTGTTATTATTATATCCAACTGCCCTCTCCCGATCTGGCCACATCCCTAACATCCCCGTGCCGATGTGGAGGTGACTGTGGTGTAGAGTGAACTAAGGCCTGTTTGTCCTGCCCTCCACTCTTCTATCCAACCCTGTTAGGCTGAAGTTAACGTAACGGAGCAGGCGGAGCAGGAGAGAAGGAGCTGGCTCACTGAGAGCCCTGGCTTCCTGTTGTGGCATCGGCATGCTCACAGAGAGGGTGAGGGATTTGTTGAAGTAAATAGCACTTTAATTGTGTATTTGTGTTCTACAGTGCAGTCTGAAAGTATTAGGACATCAACATTTTTTTGTTGTTTTTGCTCTTTACTACAACATGATGGACTTAAAATGACAGTAGTGAAAACTTAAGCTTGACTAAAGGATTTACATCCAACAACCGACTGAACATGGAAGGAATTCTACCGCTTTTTATACAAAGGCCGCCACTTTCAGAAATTATGCAAATTTAACAAACTTCAGTCTACAACTGCAACAATAAGTTGATTAATCGATTAGTTGACGACTACTAAACTAATCGCCAACCATTCTGATAATCGATTAATCGTTTTGAGTGTTTTTTTTCCCCCCTTAGAAAAAGTGTCCAAATTCTCTGATTTCAGCTTCTTAAATGTGAATATTTTCTGGTTTCTTCAGCCCTCTGTGAAAGTAAGCTGAATATCTTTGGGTTGTGGATAAAACAAGACATTCAAGGACATTAGGTTGGGCTTTTTTGACATTTTATGGACCAAACAGCTAATCAAATAAATGATCAACAAATCAATTGATAATGAAAGTAATCACTGCAGCCCTGCTTCAGAGCTCAACAGTAAGGATCACCCGCTTTCCTCGGGCAAGTAAAATGTCATATCGAGCCAGTAAATCTCATGACTCAAGTGGTAAAAACGATTTTGATACTCAGTTTTTGGTTAATTAAAGTAAAAAATGGCAGTAAATGCTGTTTCTTTGCCTCCCAGATATGGAGATTTCCTGCTTTACTCAGTTTATTATCATATTAAACTGAATATCTGTGGTTTCTGGACTGACAAAACAAGCCATTTTAAAGACCTTGGACTTTGAGAATCTGGGACTGACACTTTTCACTGTATTCTGACATTTCGTAGATATTGCAGTCCTAGATTAAACATGACAGTTAACTTTAATCTTTGTGGTTATTTGATAACCGCTAAGAAATAAAACAGTTTGTACAGGAACAAAACAAACAAACATTTATTTTAAACCCTGTACCCAAGTCATCATCTTTAGTATTTGGTTGAACATATTCTGCATTCAATCAGTGCTGAATTCGATGACATTTTCATGCCTGTGAGCAGATGTTTTGTTAATGGTGATGTCCTGCAAGACCTGCAACTGCTGTTATCTTTATTCTTGCTTGTTTTGGTCATTTTTTTGTTTTCTGTCTGGTCATTGTTCCACTGCTTTGATCTAGAATTGGGGCACTGCACATAAAAAGCGTTATAATTCTCACTCTGTACATTATCCAGTAGGAGTTCTGAACACTCAAACATACTAAAAGCTGAAAGCTAGTACTTTAACGTTTTTATAGTCATTATTTCATTGCCAATATGCTGCACTGGAGAGCCAAAACAACTGAAAATCTCCTACTGTCCCGATATTTCTGGACAGCACTGTTTGTGTGTTTTTAGCTCAAGATGGCGAGACTTGTGTGAGTGTTAAGAAAAAAGCCGGAGGTCCTGAAATATTTCACTTGATATTCAGGCATTGTGTAATCTGTGTCGATGGAGTTGTATTCTCCTCCATGCTGCAGACTCGGTGCATGCGTGCGTGTTGCGTGGGAGTATATTAGTGTATGGACAGAGCCACACGAAGGGTTCCAGTGGAGGGGACGCAGAGTCGACTGTGAGGGGTGATGACAGTGACTCCTATGAACAATGCCTCTTTGCCCCCTCCCCCTACCCCTTGTCCCACCCCACCCCCCCTTTTAATCTCAGGCAGGCCCATTGCAAGGAGAGTCCCAGGACCCTCTCAACCCAGTTTTTCCCCATGGGAAATATCTGACATTAACCGTAGCACATGTTTGCCATATAACCTGTAGATTTAGGATTTTAAAAAAAAAAACATTGTATGTATGATGAATGATGGAGTTATATAATAGGAGCCTGATGAAAAGAAGTTTTATTCTTCTGTGGTGCATTAACTGTCTGGAACACACATAACATTTGCACACACTTGCTATCACACTTCTTCTGACACCTGCACTACCCCAGGTATTGACACACATCCACACCCTCCCACCCCCGCCCCCACCCCCTAAGCCAGGGATGTGTAAACATGGACCACATTTAGCCAGCACCACCTTTCTGTGTTACCCCTCCCCCCCAAAAAAAGGGAAAGCAAAGATGGGTGTTTATGTGTATATTCTATGTTCTTAAGAAAAAAAAAAAACAAAATGCCGTGAATTGAACTATTTTGACCTTATATTGTCATTAGTATGACACTATTTAGCTGCACTATGAGAGCCTCGTTTGTGGCGAGAAACCACTGGGTCTGGCCTGGATGAGAGACAGGCTGGTTGTGTCGCTAGCTGTCCCATTAAACTACAGCAACGCCCCTGATAAAAGACTCTTACCCCCACCTTGGTACGACTCATGGTTTTAGCTCTTAGAGGACAAAAAAAAGAGAGATATTTTAAACTTTTTTTTTTTTCATGTTCCCATATATATTTTAGAAAGCTGGGTTAAGTGCTATATGCAAACAGAAAAAGATGTATGAAAGAATTATTATTTTTCATTATTACTTCTCCCTAATATGCAATGGAGTGTAGTGTAACAATGGTTGCAATCCTCTGTCACTTTAATGCTGTATGTGCACATTGGTTGCTGTGTGGATGTGGGTGCCGAGGCAACAGGACTTGACAATGATGGGAACTAATGGTTGTCACTCTGCAGCAGCGCCGTGTTCCCAGACTGCCTTATTCGTTCTGACCAATCACAAGAGCCCTTTTTAAATCTCAGGGCTGCAGCCACTGCCACAGGCTGACCAAGCTGTCGTCAGACGAATATCGCTGTTCCATTTTCTTCTGCTTTTTTCCTCGCTTTTTCTTTTCTTTCCTCTTTTCTTTTTATTTTTTTCTCTTCTTGCTGTCAGGTAGGATTTGGAGCGTGTAAATGGCATAATCATGTTCACATTTCACTGTCTGTTCTGTGTATCTGCTTCACCGTTTAAAGAAAAAAAAAACAGTCGTTTTCCAGTATAACCTGTTCATTTTTAAGAGCCGTATGATGCGACACTTGTAGCTGTCACTCTTGGTGCTTGGCTTATGCTTCATTGTCTTAATATTCCAAATAAAACTGTTAAGTGTAATCCACACTGGCCCATGATATAATATTGAGTATGGTTTTGTTCTTTATTTATCATACCTTCATACACTCTTCAGTCCCTCCAGGATTTCATAGGCTTTTTGGGGGTTGTTGTGGCTGAAAATGCCTCATTTATTTTTCCTCATTTTATTTATTTATTTATTTATTTATTTATATTTTTGGGGGGAGGAAAGGAGAGGAACTCCTGCACACTGTCTCACTGTCAGCTGACATATTTATTAAATATCAATGTTTCAGTCTAACTTGACCTTCATCAGGTATTTTGGAGGCAGCATCTAGACATTTCCACATATATACAAACATAGAGGCTGCCTCAATTTTTTAATCACCCAATCAGAGGATGGGTGAGATTGATCAACATCTGAAGCTGCTTAATGCATCGTCAGCCAGGCAAAAGAATAGAAAAAAATCACAATAAATCTTAAATATTCATGTAGCCTTACATACCCTACAAGTTAAAAAAAAAATGTATCCAGTACCATAGATAGAATAAATGTCAGTACATAGTTCAGCATCCATATACAGTACTTCTATACATTTTAAAAAACGGCAATAAGATTGCAGGAGCAAGTTAAAATTGCAAAAAGAAAGTTGTGGATTTTTTTTTTCTTTGTATAATTCATTAAAAATCTAAGGCAGTTTGTTTCAGTGAGAATAAAACTGCGCTCTGTTCTGAATGTTCCTAGTGGGAAAAAAAGGCTCAGTTTTACAAAAATTAACACAAAATATGCTTTATTAAGTGCACCTGGGGGATTTTCAACAAATAAGCAAAAATCTATTGTGCACAGATCATTGATAAACGTCAGTAACAATGACAAACCTTTTGTTCTGTTCAGTATCCATGACAAAATTAACAGAAAATACAAGTAAATAAAACTGGTCATTGAGACGTACATGCATGATATTTGCAGTGGGGACTGCTGTGATTTTGAATTGTTACGATCACAACATCGCAACTTCCTGGAGGGATTGTTTTAGTGTCCCAGCAGTGAGTCAGGGCTTGATTTAATCAGACTTTAGGATGTCATGTGGGTATTTGATTTAGCCTAGTATCAGGGTTTGCACAAAGTTTGGAAAATGCTTAATTTTAACTGTTAGCCAGTGCTTTCGAATAGGAATATGCTTGAATTTTAATATACTCCTTGAAAAAATGCTGTCCTCTGTTGATCCATTTACTCTGGATATAGAAAACATTAAATAATCATGATCAAAAGATAGAATCAAAGTTAATATGAACAGCCGGTAAAATAAACAAAGTGACTATACATTGATTGCTGTGGCTAAAGGAATTAGCACCTGCATTTATAGCGACAGTTGTGATGTGATGACACAGGCTTTAAGATTCTATAAATTTTTGGATTAGGCACCTTGAAAGTGCTTGAGAAGTGCCTGAATTTTACTCTAAAAAGTTGTACGAACCCTGTAACATTGAAGAGACAATGGTGGTGGATCACTGAAACCAAAGGCTCTGCTTTCTGTACAAACTAAAATCTTATCTCTGCAACCAGTGCATTCAAATTTCCCACTAATGTTGATAACATCACACTTAAAATATGAATTATACTGACTAAAGATTGATCCGAGATGTTTATTGTCACACCTGGTATACAATTACAATCTTATAAAATACTTTTGACTGTCAGGTTCCTTTATGAAGATACGATAAAGTTAGAAAGATGAAAAAAAATGAAATGGAACATCATTTAAAAAGTCACCCACTGAGAAACCTACCAGGAGGAAGGGGACCACAATCTGCTGATCCTAAAAAAAAGAGCAAAAAACACTTCACCAGTGGTGTGGGCAGCCTGTAAGGAGCTGACCCAGAGGATGGACTAACGCTTAAATCAGGACTATGGGCATATCCAGAACCTGAAAAATGCCACTGGGGGTGCCACCACTATGGCTCAGTTGGTAGCGCTCACGTCTCATGTACTGAGGCTGTTAGTCCTCTGCAGCGGCCGCCGGTTCAGACAAAAGCCCAAAAAATAATCTTTAAGAAAATCAGAAAAATGCCACAGGTAGGACAGCGATTCTGGATGTACTGTGAATTTATTTCTGTTTACAAATTTGTTTTATTTTGAGTCCAAATTTAAAGGAGCAATATGTAACAGTTGCGCATCCAGAAATGACTACAGCAGTCTGAATAGTGAGTTGGAGCCATAGACTATATTTAAATAGGTTGAAATCTTATTTAATATACAATCTATGAATGAAGCAAGTTGTTTCCCCCTCCTCCCCTCCTCCCCAGATTCCAGGAAGCTCAGACAGGCTGCAGGATCACTGCAGGAGTGCAAGATGAGCACAACTTTGTAATTTGTCAACAAGTGATGACAAGTCCTCCACTGTAAGTTGATCAGCTGTTTATAACTGTCAGTTGTCTGTCAGTGTAAAGCTAAGCCTGTTATCCTGAAAACAAAAGCCCACTGCTCTGAAAATACACACTCTCTTTTTTTGTCATAAAAAGGAATAGAATAGAAATTTCAAAGGAGGACACTGCGGCAACACGTTTCCTTAATCTTTGATGACATATGGTCATTTTATGATAAATTACAGTAAACATATTACAGATTTCTCCTTCAAATTGATGTGGGGAAATTGGCCGAATCAGATCTTTGCATTTGTGACTAACAATACAGAAAACAAACATGGGAATAAAGCAAATGGAGCAATATAAAATAAACACAGCTCTCATTCAGAGCACTACAATTAATTCATACAAAAGTTTGCACTGAAGAGAATGAAAATATGTCTTGAGTTACAGGTGGTGGAATATTTTAGGAGTTCTGCCTTGTAGTCTCACCTGTAGTGAGCCGTTGACCCCTGCACGCCTGCTCCCGCCCGCTCGGCCGTACCCTCAGTCCAACTCTCTCCCTGAGCCCTGCAGCAGCAGCAGCTATGCAGACAGACACGACCACGCTGCCTGGAACTTTACAGTTAAGTATTTGTTCATTTGAAATGAAGTATAAATAGCATGTGGGTTATCGGTTTCAAGTTAGCTACCCAAGGCTTATGAATAATTGACGCTCACCCAGGAGGAGGGTGAGGGTGAGGGTAAGCTACCATACAGGGCAGGAAACTTGCTGTAGGCTCAAAGACGGGACAACAAACTTGAGTGAAATAACTCTTTTAAATGTACTACTTGTATCAAGGCTCTCAAAACATACCCTCAAGCCTCCTGTTAAACCCTCTGGCACAACCAGAATAGAAACCAAGCAATAACTCTCCAGCAATAAGTTGTGGAATCTGGAGTTGGATGTGGGTCACTGACGAGAGGAGGATGAAAGTGCAGATGATGAAGGTCTTGTCAGTTTATCAGCAGGCCAAACCCTCCGGATTTCATCTCAGTGTGGCCCAGTCAGCTCTGTCTGCGACGCCTCCTTATCAGCGTGGCGTGCTGGCCTCCACTGTACTCCGCTGCTCTATCTCTGGTTGGCACATTGAGCTGCAATAAGCAGTTGTTTTTGGCAGCAGCATCAAAAGACATGTCAGGGGTGAGAACTATCACGCTGCTATCAAGATAAAAGTTTTTGTTTTGTTTTTTGTCTGAGGCTCATTGCCAACAGCGTTATTTTGTGTTTTTATGTCATTTGATAATCGGGGTTCACACAAAAATACAGTGCTTTTTGTTCAGACACACTTAAACACAATAAGTGGTCTCACATGCGATGCACTCTCCGTGTTGTTTTAGTGTGTGGGAAAGTGCAAAATGTTTTGGTGCAGTTAAATATTTAATGAATGTCAAATGCTGTAGTTAAAGTCAAAGCTTGGATAGGTAGTGCATTTTTGGCATCATTGGGCAAACGTTCTATTGTAATCCCGGTGGTCTGAGAGAAAACTTCTGCTCGTCCTCTTGGTGTTACTGTGTGTCCTTTGTGTTTAAAAGAACATCTTGGGTTCTCCAAAGTTGTACAGTTACACAAACAAACTAACTAATCAAGACAGCAGTAGACCACCAACAATCGAGGATTGCAAGACAGGGAGGATTACTGCTCTAGGACTTTATAGAAGTTTAAATGAATCCTTCAAAGAGGCAGGTTTAACTTGTGCTTAGTGCTGTTTGTGAAGGAGGATGGACTATTTGATATATCTAAATCAGAGGTGCCCAAACCTTTAACCTTGGAGGACAGAAAATGAAATCTAAGGGTGAGCCAAAAGCACACACCTGATGTACTGTTAAGGTGCAAAATGGTGCTAGGACCCCCTCTGCCTACCTGCTCAGATTATGAAAAACAATTAATAATTAGTGATTTTACATATTTAAAGAGTTCTTTTTTGATTATTTCTTGGCCTTTTGGCTTTACTGGACAGGACAGGTGAGAGAGACAGGAGATGGCGTGCAGCAAAGGGCCACAGGCCAAGATCAAATACGGCCTTAGTACATGGGGCACACATTCTACCAATGAAGACTAAAATGCATTGCACAGAGGCCAGTCAGACAAGCATGGTTTTTACTTTCAGTAACTAGATGATGTGCTTTTTCATACTCACTAAAGCTTTTTGAACTTATCATTTTGCCTCTGACGTTGTTTTGTCTCAAGATTCACAACAGTCATGGAGGTTTCATTCCATTTTTATGAGCACCGTCACTTACCATACTCCAGACTGCATAGTCTCTGACTGAGCCAAATTTTAGCCACGTTCATGAAAGCTAGTACTAGTACTGATTGAGGACTAGTCCTGGAATAATAAGCCCCTGTCTGTGAAACCAGCCCATAAGGTATTACTGAGTGAGGGGTGAGAGTTTTGAGGTGCTGGTCGGCAAAATTTGACAGAGACAGGCTAGCTGTTTCCAGTCTCAAGGCTAATGCTAAGCTAAACTGCAGCTAGCTGAAGGTCCATGTTTACTGCACAGACGTGAATCGTACCAATCTTCTAACCCAATTCTCAGCAACAAAGCAAGTCAGCATATCAATCCAAATGTTAAACTATTTCAGTCCAGTATTGTTTCAGTTTAGCGTTTAATATACCAGCATACCTGTGAGACCAGTTTTTGTAAATCATCAGCTGTGTGTAGTTTCTTGTGCTCATCTGACTCCTGTCTCACTTGTGAACTAGTTAGGCTTTTCATTTCCTTCACTTCTTGTGCTCTGAGCCCACATTTCTCCCCACTCCCACAGTGCTAAGCCCCGAGCTCAACACAGATACACACCACATGGCTCCCTGCATGTTATCTGCACGCAAACTACAGTAACGCTGGCAAGAAGACGAGGACGAGGAGGAAGAGCACACAGGGAGAGGGACAGGACGGAGAGTGAGTAAGAGACACTGCTGCTGCTTTTCCAACGTTGGAGTGCCGCCAAGTCTGTGGCGGCAAAGTGAGCGTTGACCTCCAGTTAACCTTACGTGGACGCACGTAAATAGACGGGTGCACGCGCTCACACAAGGCTTACATCCATATTTCATTGCAGAAATATATCCGCCCGACAGTATTTTACACCCACTGCGGAGCTCACCTCCCAGTGGCTGAGAGGGCCGAGGAGGGCCGGGCCTGGAGGCTGCTCCTCTTCCACCGACTGAGCCAAGAGCAACAGGGCCAATCGCACAATCATCTGGAGCAGGAGAGAGGAGGCAGAGGAGGATCCATCAGTTTATTTGATTTATTCATCATTAACTCAGCTGGATCTTTATCACGAAAGCCATTGAACAGGTTACAGTAAGTGGGAGCTTCACCTCATGACCTTCAGGAAAGTTAGCTCCACACCTGTCCAGCATCTGCTGGCCAAACGAAGTCCAGGTTCTGCGTCA
>JAJHUR010092410.1:0-17105 GCA_027495735.1 Lutjanus campechanus
TTTCCCCCCTATTCTTTCCTATTGACCTGAAACTGTTTCTTTCGGTGAAAACAAACAAAATGGCAGACATTTCTTTTATTGTCAGCAGGGAATGAAATATTTAAAATGGTCTCTACATTAAAATGCATTGTGATGACATTTCTAGAGAGAAATGTGACTTTTATTTTATAATCTTCATTCAGTGGATGTCTATGATCTTTAGTTTGTTAGTTATATCAAAGATTTCAGGTTTTCTCAGGAGAATGTTGGAATGCTATGTTTCTAGCTATGGTTGACATTCTGCAAAGAGGGAGCCAATCCAAGCTACGAGCGAACCCTCTGAAGAGTACCCGTAGGGGATCTTGAGAGGTGGGGAGGATGAGATACCAACAGGACAGACCCAAGGTTTTTGACCCACGCTAACAGAAAGACGATGATAAATGAAAGATGTATCTGCGGCAATGAGTGCAAGAATTCGCGGGGCCTTAAAATCCGTCAGGCCAGAATGTAGTGCTTGAACAAGGAGATACAGGTGCAACACAGAGGAGCACTTCCTGGTGAGATGCAGGAGAAGCACAGCCAGGACTCACCCCACAGGGCCCAGACCCGCCAAGTGGCAGTACCCCCGACTCCATCCACAGTAGTTCAGATGCGGATCAAATGGCCTCCAGCAAACAAGAGCGAGTGGCAGCAGTTTGATGAAGATGTGTGTGGAAAGAACAACTAGGAGCGACGTGGAGTCAGCTGCAGGCAATGACAGCTATTATTTTTTACTACGTATCTGAGAGATGCATCTGAGATTCATGTGCCGCCTGCTGATGCCACCTGTTAGGATCATCATACCCTTCACTAACAGTATCTGTCCTCAGCACTGACTCATAGTTTATGCTGTACCCAGCAGCATGAAGTAATTGCATGAAGTCAGTTGGGCCCTATGAATTCACAAATAATGTTTTTCCCTTCAGGGGTTTGGCAAGTTTTGTCTCAAAATGCTGACTGCTATATACTCTTGGGTCAAAGTCAAAATCTAAGTTCAAAATATCTTTCCCAAAGTGCTTTAAAGATTATATTTCATCTCTGGCTCCTCTAGGAGACCGCGCCGGATGCTGCAAATTGCTGATGTAGGCATGGAACTGCTAAACATTAAGCACAGAAATAAGACAGCAGCTGTAGTCCAGGAATATTATGGTCTTAGGTATAGGAAATACATTGAGCATGTACAGCTTTTTACAGGAGCAAAGACCCACAGACAGAGACAACAGGGTCAGCAGAGGTGATGCCCAGTGACCAGATGGGGATCAATAGGAGAACATCAGACTATTTGAGTGTGTATGCAGTTGAGTCAGCTGCAGTTTTGTTAGCACTGGTGTGGGCCGTGGGTGTGAAGGAAAGTGAAATACTCATCTGTAGTGATTCAGTTTCAGCACTGTCAAACATTAAATACTGTGTACAAATCCAGGAATAATCGGACAGGTGAAGGAAGTCGTATTCAGGGATCCCAGGAAATGAGAGGGCAGATAAGTTAGCAAAGGCAGCAACCATGAAATAGCAGGGCGGCACTGGGATAAAGAGTTCAAAGGAAGACATTTACATATAATTCAAAATAAAGTAGGGTATTCAGAATTTGTGGTAAAACCCAAAAGGCACAAGTTACAATGAGTGGCCTAAGAATCTGACACAATTGGCCAACTGAACAGCTTTCTTTATATTATCGGAAAGCTTGCAACTGGTCACTGTAATGCATGTCAGGTTCAGGAGACAGTAGGACATGTACTGACTCCATGCCAGAAATACCATTTAGATAGACAGAGTATGATGGCAGGTTTGCAGAGGATGGCTGCAAAAAAGAGTTGAAGACTCGGTTGTGTGTGTGGACACGGTGGAGGGGAGAAATTTTTACGTTCCTGATAAAATTAAATGGGTTTAATTAAAAGACTTTAACAGAGTAGGGGAATGGTGAAACCTGAGGGAGGCAGCAATGGAACATGAAGGATGCCAGCTGCTGAAGAAGAAGAAGAAGCCACACCTTTTGCTCCTCCTGGAAGGGACCTCCCGAACAACCACAGTAACTCTAAGCCAAAGAAACAAATGATTAATATAACAGAAAGGTGCTTGTTTAACCCTACACTGTGAGACTGTGTACACCGTTTGAATAGTGTGAGGATAAAAGCAAATCAACAATATCACAAATCAAACAAACTGTGTAATGTTGCTTCTGTGTGTGGTCAACTGCAAATGAATTTAACCTGTGTAGATCAGTGTGAATGGCTGTTAGCATGTGTGGCTGTGGTCATCACAACATTTAGCACTCTTTAAAGACAGCAAACCGATGTGTTCCCAAAATATTTTCTGCATCACCAACTGTGTGCAGAAATGTGCACCAAAAAAGGTGAAACTACGATGTTTATAGGGACATTCATCCCCAAATCCAACATACATATCTTTCCTTTTATCAGCTAGATAGTGTTGGTTCTCTCGAATATAAACTACTAAAACTAAAAAACTAAATGGTACTCAACTTGTGGTGCTCAAAGCGCCAAAAAATGTAACACCAGTGTCTCTTTGCAGAAATCTAAAGCCAAAAAATACACAAAACAAAACTACCTGAAAAAGATGTTGCTTGAGCTTATTTTATCAGGTTTTTTCACAAATGTAAATTAAGACAGTAATTTTGTTCAGCTTATGTCACTGAGTTACCTAACTGTACTGAAGTTGAAATATTTCTAAAACTAATGAGAACTACCTAGATACCTAGATAAATACCTACACAAAGCTATCAATCTACATGGAAATTGAAAAAGGAAAAATAGCTGCAAAGACATGTTTTAAATAAGAAATTTTATTACAATCTAAAAAAAAAAAAAAAGTGTATTTCAACTCCAGCCCACCGACACTCAATAAATGTGCAGAATCACCTTTTCTTTTTTTAATAAAGCCACACATGGGGAAACAAACGTGAAGCTAGAATGATTTAAGTGATGCAATATAACATTAATAAACTTTCCTATCTGCATACTGGAAGTGGAATAAATGAAGATTTCATTTATGATCAGTTTATGGCTCTATAACTGAATTCTCTACAGGACGTGCAAAGTGAAGTTTAGGGTGTAGATAACAGAGCTTGAGATGTCTTGATTTTTAAGCAGTATGTTAACAGCCATATTCTTTTTTTTTTTTTTGAGTAAAATATTTTAGTCAGTGATTTTATTGTGAGCTTTTATTCTGGAGATTTGGCCCGGAAGTGTAACTCTGTGTCTAGAAGGGAACTTTTGATTTGCGAAACTCTCGCGAGATTTCTATGCATTGTTACTTCATTGTGAACACTGTACAGACTAATTACATTTTGTAATGTACAACGCTGTTGTTTAAAAAAAATGGGTAAGTTTAGGGACAGAAAACATTTGGGTAGGGTTGGGGGAAAACACTGTTTGGGTTGAAATTATCACTCTCGCGAGACTTTTCGCGGGTCTGGAGTTCCCTTCTAGATACAACATTTGATACCGGCTGAGCCTTAGCCTGCTGCTGTAGCCAGCAGGACGAAACTCTTACTTTACGATACTTTTTTCTGACCTCTGGGTGAAATGGCAGCCCAAATAAAAGACAAAGAAGCTTACCAAAGACTGAACTATCTTTACCAGGTAGGAAATAAACAGTACATCAATGTCTAGTGGCTGTCATGATGTCATAGGCAGCAGTCACATGGCTAACGTGCTAGCTATCTTGCTAACATGCATGTTATGATCCTCCACTGGTTTTATCCCTGTCCAGGCTGCCCATTGTGTTTTATCTCAAAACCCTGAAAATGTGGAGCTGGCTCGTTTCTACTGCTTCACACAGAGGACCATTGCAAGACGTTTGGTTCTCAGACAGTAAGTTAAGTTTGCCTCAATATTATCTAGAGGTGTGTGTTTCATCTGGTATTGATTTTATTTTGAAGGTAGAACTACAGCAAGTCCCCTTTTGACTTTCTTTGTTTTACACGTTTATAAACATAGGTACAGATACATAGACAGCAGAGAACGAAAAAGCAGACCAAGCAAAATTACATTTATATTTTACAATGCCAATTTGTATTTTATGCAGAATGTTATATTTTTAATGACTTTAAAAGCTTGTTCTATATTGTTTAATAAACCCTTTTCGTGGCAGCCATATCGATGTGAAATTATAAGGAACAATTCCATTCAGTGTAACAGAACTGTTCTGGTGAGCCAATGTAATGTTATTTTCAATCTTATCTTGACTAATCAAACATCAAACATATTTATGTTTGCTCTTGTTTACATACAGTGAAAAGATGGGAAATACTTTTTCTGATCCATGGATATTCCACCTATAATCAATATCCACTCTGAATCTTTCTGACAAGTTTTAATTATATCAAGTGTGTTTATTTTGCGTCACTGTGCTTCTCTGTAAAGCAACGTGTTTTTGTTGTTATTTTGTTTCTCGTGGTCTATTTCACATGTACATGAACATTAATCCAGCTCAACAAAATTATTTAGACATTAGTTTTAGTTTTCAGGGTTCACGGTTGATGACATATTTTTTTGGGGAAAACAAATTATTAAAAAGTTTTTTTTAGAGTAGATCTGAGTTGTTTACATCAGCTAATCCCCTAAAAAGACCAAAACCAACAATGAATTTATTCTCCTAACAAGTATCATCTGTGTACCTACAGCATGACATATTTTATTCATATGAGACTTAGAGCTCAATTATTGTACAAAAATGACCAAAAACACATTAATGAGTCATACTGGGTGAAACGTCCCTTCATTGCACTTAACGAGCACTCTGTTCAGTCAGTCCTGCATACACCACCCTGCTGCTGTTAGTACTGAAAACAGTCCTCAAGTCATGCACTATTTCCTCCTGTTTGAGTAATTTAAAACGACCGTGCCCTGCTGTTAAAGACAATTATTGAGCCATTTTAAAGACTGAAAAAATAGATTTGTGACACATTTTAAGAGAATTACGTTTTTTGTAGGAACCCAATGTGCTTAAGGTCAACAGCCACAGACAGCGCAGGTAAATCAGAGAGTATTGAGAGATGGGCTATGCAGGTTTTGGTCTTTTCAGGGAAGTGGTTGGTATAACAGCAGCTTGCCCAGGCATTAATAGTGTTTTCAACATCTGTTCTTTTTTTTTTTGCAGAGACCCATCAGTGAAGAGAACATTATGCAAGAAGTGCTGCTCATTGCTCATCCCTGGCGTAACTGCTACAACAAGACAACGAAGTAAGTCAGTTTAACAGTCAATTTGTGTGTTTAATCTCCATTTGTTTGGTTAAGAAGCATGCTCAGACACACTGGCCTTGTCTTTGTTGACTTTGTCTTTGACTTCATCAGGAAAAAACAGCAAGACTCGCTTCACTGTTGTGAGGTGTCTCAGCTGTGGGCAGAGCAAGACGTTGCTGAATAATCCAGATTATTGTTTGTGGGTGGACCGTCCAGAGGCTCAGCTGGAGCAACAAAAGCAGCCAGGTATCAAACCTCAACTCAACACCACACAACAGAGGACGGTTTCCATAAGCAAACTGTGCTCATCTGAACATTACTCTACACAGAAGCATTGAGATTTGAAGTGTGAAATCAGTGTTTTTTTCTAATCAATCTTTGAAATTAAATACACTGGGAGCTTTGGATTTCTCAAATCAAAAGGGCAAACTCTTCCATCTGATCATTATTATTTGTTCTCACCCTCAGATCCAGGCCCTTCTCTGAAGAATCGGCCAAAAGACAAAAAGCCTGATGAATCAGCGTCTTCTAAACCCACTGCTGCCCAGAGCACTGCCAGCACGTAGCCACAGTTCACCTCTTCTCACTGTGGAACATGAAGGACTGATATTTCTCCTCTTTCTTCTTTAAATATGTGTAGCTTTGTTCTGTTACATAAATCAATAAGGTGAGGTAGGAGTTTGATATTATTCAAATACTAACTTTTCTGTTTTTTAGTAATTTACTGATTGAGTAAGTTTTTGGCCTCTGTGAGATCACTTCAAGTATCTTTCTGCAGTATGTTATCTGTTGTTATTTTTGACACTACCAGTAGATGGCGACCGTATGATAGATTTAAAGGAAGACGTGTCCGTGACTGGTTTTTTTCCATGAGGACAACTTCATTTATACTAATGATTTTATTGAAAACTGCAAAGACAAATAGAAAATTTCAGCAATTAGCTATTATTATTAATTTCTTTAAATATAATTTACATTTTCTATACAGACATGTGACTATTACTTGAGGTAAATATGTCTAGACCATTAACCAATTGTTGTCAGGTAAAAGAAAATTAAAAATTTGTAGTTTCTTTCACATTTTCTTCTTTTCTCCTTTGTCCCCCTTTGGCACTCTGAAACGTGTCTTCTGAAAATATATCAGATTCTTGGCAAAAATCCTTGGAATGTGGCCCATGTACAGGAGAAGAGCCAGAATCATGCCTAGAAAACAGACAATGAATGAAAACAGTGTGTACACCGTTAAAGAACTGACAGATGATGCACATATTTAACTATAATGTAATTTACCCATGAGAGGACCCAGCCAGTAGACTGCTGCGTACTGCGCAAAGCTGAATCCAGGACAGTGGAAAGTGAGGCCGTAGGCCAGAGATGGATTCATGTAAGCTGAAGTGTAGCCTCGGGCTGCAGGAAAGAATAAAGTTTTTATCAGATGCGTTTTATTATACTGATTAAAGATACTGTCAATAAAGTGGAATCAGACAAGTCTTTCAAATAACACTTGAGGCAGACTTACATACATACTGACATGGCTGAATCAAATTCATTTGAAATGTAGTCAGTTACTAAATACAAATTACATTGCAAATTTTTGCAACTGATGTTAACCACTGGATTACAAGTGATATAAATACTTTTAATTACTTCAAAATCAAACATTTAAAATAAAAAAGACAGTTCCACAAACATTCCCTTTCTCTTTAAACATCTCAAAACATTTTCAGTACAGATAAAATGCATGTTGCGTATTTCACATGAACTGTTTATCAAATCACATTGCTCTTACAAAAACAGTAAGCGGCGCACTTAAAAACTCCATTATCCATAAATCATTATTTAAAAAACAAAAAACAAACAAACAATTAGTTAAATCACCACTGACAACCTGAGGGGAGTAACTTACTTGGATATACAGTAGAACATATTCAGTATGTATATCATATTTAATCAAATAATAGTTATTTAAATATTCAACATTTATATCATATATATGTCAAAGTTTGTACTTGAGGAGTTTAGTACCAAAATTGGTAAACTAAGAATGATTGTTTTCTCCTTTTAGATTTCTGTGACAAAATGCATTAAAAAATCCAGGATTGATAATGGATTAATTAAAGTATGTGAATTAGAGTAAAAAAAATAAATGTAGGTAATTTAGTCTATCATTTCAAGTAAGTGACAGGCCACACCAACAAAATTCTCAGTCCAGTTTCCCATAGTTTTATGATATTTAGTTCTTATTTGCAAACATTTTAAAATAATTATGATTATGTTTATGATATGTGGACTGAGAAGTCATGGGACATTTACCAGATGGGAAAACTCTTTGAGACTCCAAAAAGTTATATTCATTAACAGGTGGAGCCCTGCCATCGCTATACTACTACAGTGAAGTGATCTGAATCTCATGTACATGCCTCCTCTACACACATCCACACACAACTCCCATTTTTTCACATTTTAATTTAGTATTGTTAAATTATCTATCAGCCTAAACCATATAGATACAGCTGTAAAAATACAGTTTTCATCACTACAGTGGAGTGAACCTTTTTTGCAGTGCTGATAAAGGAGGGACCAGGTTCACCTAAAACTTACCTGTATGGGACAGGAAAGTGAGGAGGACAGCGATCAGGGGTACTCTGATCAAAGCAGATCTGCGTTGCATGTTTAGTTGGACTAGATGAAAGATGAGCGCACAGACGCACTCAGTGAAAAACCCCTGCAGCAGAGAGACCAGCAGAGACGTGCTGCACTCTCTGGCCATCAGGTTTTTGATCATGTGCATGTCTGTCAGCTCCAGACCCCAGTAGTACACAGCCACAAGAAGGGCCAGGTGGGCCCCAACAAACTGGGCTGCTACAGCGAGGAGAGTGGGCAGGTAGGTGGCCTCTAGCTGCAGGAACTTCCGCACCACCAGGGTGGGATTCCCTGATGCGTTACCACAGATCACACCGTGGGTCAGCAGCACCACGAACAGAATGGTCACAGTTACATCGGGACCCAGGCCCCCGGCCCACTCACCCACCTCCACAATAGTCTGCACCTCCAGCCAACATGCCACCAGCATGAAAGAGGATGCAAACTCCAAAATGAAGCCAAACCGTGGCCATTTTTGAAGGAGTGTTCGAACTGAGGCTGCAAAGATCACGACAGCCAGGAAGTATCCGAGAGACGCGTTCAGTCCAGACATGGCTCAGGTCGGGTGTCGCCTGCTGTTTCCTTTTCAAAAAGAAATGAATGAGGGTTTCACTCAACAACTCTGCTTTCTGTCTGGCAACGTGGCACATGCAGAGACACATTTCTTATCAGACAGACACGTCAGGTCTGTATCCCACAACCAGCTGCCAAAATACACATGAGCCTTTGCAAGGTCAGGTCAGGAAGCTGGCCTTCATTCAGTGGTCATGTAGAATTACATCAAAGTTTTGTTTAACTGCTTCTTTATACTGTAAGTGTTCTTTTTCCTAGGACCAAATGGCTGAAGACTGATACACCACCACCAGATTCAAAAGTTTTGGGGGGATGATACCCCAGTTTAATGATCAGAGACTTGCTGCAGATTGTGCTTGAATTGAATAAAAAAAAGGTGCCAGTGCTCTGAACCAGCAGTATTATGCATGCAGCTTAGATAACAAATTCTGGCACAACTTCTAATTTATACGCTCAACAGATACGTAAATGCAACATTTTGTTTTTGCTCCCATTTTTACCTCATGAGATCTCAGACTTCTTCACTGTTCTCTCAATTTTTTTTCCACAAATTTGTTCAAATCTGCGTTAGTGAGAATTTCTTTGCCAAGATAATCCATCTGCTAGACAGGTGTGGCATCTAGAGATTGTACACATGTGCCTTGGACTGGTCACAATAAAAGGCCACTCTAGAATTTGCAATTTGATCTTGGAAAAAAAGATGTCTATTGGGCACTGTGTGTATAGAAGAGATCTTTAATCTTTTACTTCAGCTCATGAAAAATGGGAGCAAAAACATATTTGCATTTATATTTCTGTTGATATTGAAGTATGTTTCATGATTCTGCCTGTCTGTTGTACAAAATATGCTGTAAATTGAAGCAATCGCATTCAGAGTTATGACTCTGAAAGGCTTGTACAAAGTTTGATCACTCATGTCTCCTGACTTCACTGTGTTGGGTCTCTGTACCCTCATCTTCCCAAATATGCCTGTAATGATAAAATTGCCTGCTCTTTCAGCCCCAGAGGAGTCAGCCATCAATGCCTTAACACATCAGCAAAACTATATGGGACAGCAAAAGCAAAGGTCTACAAAGGTCTGCTGATGGGGAGAAGGAGGAGGCACTGAGCTCCCCCTGCCAAATTACCACAGCATTTCACAATCACAATGTCACTTGTCTTTATTATAACCCAAAGTGCCGCTCTTATCGTGATACACTTTGATCATTTGTCTGCTGTGTAATTGGTGAACAATTTAAACTGTTATAGCCTACAATGGCTGAAGAGAGCAAGCCGTCCTTTATCTGAACAGCTATAATTCACCAGTAAAATGCAGTGTATGGAACAACTAAATGTGCATGTAGTACCTGAACTTCTCTTTGTGATGATAAACCAGTGAGTTTATGTATTTGCACTGCTTGTCTTCCACTCATCTCTCATGAGGATGTGCTGTGTAGTCTGCAGTTGCAGCTGCATTTTGAAGATATCATATCTGGCCCACAGGCAATGCTACAATAAAGCAGACAGAAGTGCTCCTGTAGTTTTACAAGTGAAGAGACAGATCATAAAACTTTGTTTCTTTATAGTGTTTAGGGCTAATTTAGCTAGCCTGTGAGTGGGATTTGTAGGTATTAAGTGGATTTGTGATTTACAGTTTAGAGAGTTAGATCCACACAGTAAAACCTGACTGAAAATCTCAAAAAATCCCTGTGTAAATGATTGTTAAAAGAAAGCAAACATTCAATACAATAAGTCATAATGGATGAAGGAAGTGCTGCATGGCTCTGATGGCTGATCCAACAGGTGCACTTTGGAGGAGCAGGTTGATATCTTGGTTGGTTGGTCTTGGTTGATATCATAATCAATATGTGTTGGTCTATTTGATTGCCTATGTTCATGGACTACATTTATTTATACACAGGTTTCAAGGATGACTAGTGCATAGATAAACAGAGTAAGTAAAAGAGAAGTAAGAAAATAGAGGTATAGAAAGTTAAAATCAGAACAGAAATTAAAACAGAAACTACACAAGCGCAATTAAAATCAAACAATACCCATGGCCAGTGTTGTTGTAGTGGTGCAGTAAGTTAAAGTTTTGTTTTATGTAGATAATATTAAAATGAGGATTTCTGTGTAAGAGTAAGAGTGACAAACGTACGTACTGTCTCAAATGGCACTGTGGTGTGAGATTGGTAGCTGCAAAGTACAGTATATGTAAGGGATGCTGAAGAGTACAGTCTAATAAAGTATGGGATATAAAATATAAAGTGAAATGTAGAAATATAGTATATAGTATAG
This sequence comes from Lutjanus campechanus, assembly GCA_027495735.1. Classification (NCBI taxonomy): domain Eukaryota; kingdom Metazoa; phylum Chordata; class Actinopteri; order Lutjaniformes; family Lutjanidae; genus Lutjanus; species Lutjanus campechanus. Next base: position 10,713 of record JAJHUR010092410.1, read on the forward strand.
CCATATAGCATAGAATATACAATATAAATAGTATTAGTCTAGTGTAATATACAATATATAATAAATATAGTATTATACATTATATTTCCAAGGCCAGGAAATCTAATCCATGTAATTCATTTTATAGTCCACATAATGTAAAGCTAAATACATATTTATAACTGAAAATACGGCACAGTCTTAAACAGTCCAAAAAAACCTGACTCTCCATCCAAAGCCATTTATGGTTATTACCAGCGCCGTACAATGAATGAATGTATCTCCTCACTTGTGATTGGATACTGTCGATCACATGTCACATTGAAAACCAGGAAATGTTGTTGTGGTAAATCTGGAAAACATTCATGGATGAAAGTATTGGGGGATATTAAAGCTGTAAAAAAAAAACACAACACACACACACACACATCTCCTCCCAGCTCCTGCTTTAAGTGCCTGTCATCAATGTAACAAATTAGCAAATTACAGTTGGTATAATTTTCAGTTCCGTGTGTGAATTCCACCTCTTTTATTATCGGATGCGCGTTAGCTGTGCCGACAAACCACAATTAGACCGTTAATTTGAGGTACTTGAAGTAACCACAATTGATGTACAGATTTGAGGCGGAAGTTGTGAAGCGTCGACGTCACCGGGTTGTGTGTGTGTGTATGTGTGTATGTGTGTTTGTGTGTGTGTATGTGTGTGTGTGTGTGAGTGAAGTGAAGTGATGGCAGGGGAAGAGCCGACACTCAGAGAGGAATGAGAACTTGTCGGGGATGGCGGACAAACCTTCGACATTGTTCGTGAAGCTGTTTGCCGCTGGATTTTACGGTCTGAGCTCGTTTCTCATCGTCGTGGTGAACAAAAGTGTCCTCACCAACTACAGGTAACGTTAAGCTAGTTGAGAAGCTACCATGTTAGCTAACCTAGCCGCAGCCGGGGAAGTTGTGTTGGCTGAATAACAGTGCCAGCACGGTGGAGCTTATTAGCTAGAGGCAACTTTTGGCCAACGAGGGGGAAGCCAGCTGAAATAGGAAAGCTGCACTTACAGTAGCATTTCGAGAAGCTGTAATTTAATCCACTAATGTTACGGACGAGGCTAGCCACAGTATGCTGTAATGTTCACTAATGGGGACTTAACTCTGCTCTTCTAGGTTCCCCTCTTCAATATGTGTCGGAATAGGACAAGTAAGTTGAATGCCTTTTCCCTCTATGTGCAAAGATTTTCCAAACGCACATCATCACTCGCTGAAAGCAGGCAGAGTTTGAATGATTTTCTGTTGAATGTGTGTGCAGATGTTGGCCACAGTGGTTGTGCTGTGGGTGGGCAAGGCTGCGAGGGTGATCAGCTTTCCAGACTGTGATGAGAGCATACCTCGTAAGGTGAGAGCATCTATCCATCTTTCTAAAAAGATCACCGTGATCACTTTGTTTTTTTTCAACAATATCCAGATTGTAGCGGCAACTATGGAGTCTATTGATTGATTTGTCAGTTAGGGCTGCAACTTTTCATTGTCAGTTAATCTGTTTACCATTTTCTTGACTAATCAATAAGTTGTTTGAGCTATAAAACCTCATAAAATGGTGAAAAATGTTGATCACTGTTTCTCAAAAGCTCTAGATGATGTCTTGTTTTGTTCACAACTCAAAAAGTTTTAGTCTACTGTCATAGGGGACTAAATGACTCAAAATGATTAATTGATTATTAAAATTGTCGGCAGTTAATTTGGTGGTTGGCAACCCTACCATGATCAGTGTGGTTTTGTCACAGCATCCACATTAGAACTGCAGCGATTACTCAATCGAAAGAAAAATAGTCTCCAACCATTGATAATCGATTAATCATCAATCAGGCATTTTTCAAGTAAAAATGTAAAATATTTGCTGGTTCCACATTCTTAAATTGAAGGATCGTCTTGCTTTTCTTAACCCTGAGAGGGTTCCTAAAAAGTCTAAAATCTGTTATTCTGAATTTTAAGCCTTACAGTGTCTTAAGTATGATTTGTTAGGTCCCAAAAAATTGATTGGATTATTGAAGTTAACATTACTTTTATAAAATTGCATTGTTCAGTCCTGTTTTTAAGCGTGTTTTTGGAAAAAAAAATTGTCTCGATCATGCTGTAACTACTACAAGACAAAACTAACATAGAACCAATATCCATTAATTTGCAGCCCAGTCAGAATTTATTGCAGCACACCCAGTCCGTAGAGGAAGTCATATAGAAGCAATTAAGATAGGCGAGGATGTCCCCTGATTCAGACATGATGAAAGCCTTTCTACTTTTTTTTTTGCCAATATGGACATGAAATAGATGAATTTGTAATGGTTATTAAACGTTTTAAATTTAACTTTTGAAACTTGCAGAAACCCAGAAATAAAGGGTTTTTGAGTTTTGCACTATTAGTAGGATAAAAGAAGCATTTTGAAGATGTCACTTTGGGCACTTGAAAATTGTGATGAGAATTTTTCACAAATTTCATCATTTTATAGGGGGCTGCATGAATCCTATCATGAAAATAACCTGCAGACTAATTGATAATGAAAATAATGGTCAGTTGTCACTCTAAACCACATAATTATTTTCCCCTGATTTTGCAGACGTTTCCTCTACCTCTCCTGTATGTGGGAAATCAAATCACTGGTCTGTTTGGAACCAAAAGGCTGAAGTAAGTCCTCATCCCTAAACTATTTGGGTTGAGTGATAGTTAAAGGGAAGTTGATGTAGTGCATTCATGAGCTCATTGGGCATGGCCGTTGATCTTTGGCAAAGTTGAAACGATTTCTGTCTTGCTCCACCAGTTTGCCGATGTTTACGGTCCTCAGGAGGTTCTCCATTTTATTCACAATGCTGGCTGAGGGACTTCTGCTCAAGTAAGATCGCACATGAGAGATAACCCACTTTTGCCAGTCAGACACCAAGCTGTTCCCTTTGTGCTGTATTTGTGGCTTTTATTTACAGCTCCAGATTGAATTTCATTGCTCTACTGTCTTTGACCTTTGGCAGGAAGAAATTCTCCAGGCCAGTCCAGCTGACAGTATTTACAATGATCCTCGGGGCGTTTATAGCCGCGAGGTAAGTTCTGCTACGTCCAGGTGTCCCAGCTATTAACCAAACCAGAATTACCTTCTCTACAAAGGGTTGTCCTGCCCTGATATATGTCCTCACTTAAGTTATACTGTGTTTAGGGTCATTAGACACATGTTGTATATCTGTAGTTAAAGTCGCCCTACAGAAACAGAGCACGCCTGAAGCTAAATCTTATTTACATCCTCGACACTTTCTTTAGTTTTCTCTCATCTCTGTTCGTAGTGCCGACTTGGCCTTTGACCTCCAGGGCTACGTGTTCATTCTGCTGAACGATGTGCTCACTGCAGCCAACGGAGCCTATGTGAAACAAAAATTAGATGCAAAGGTATGTGGCAGCACCGTCTTGATGAATAGTAACCATTGTTGGGCAGGAGCTGTGTTTGGCATTGAGCTGATGTTGGTGAATTTAAAGAACCCAAACTGTCCTTCAGCGTCTGGCTTAAAGGAGCTCAGTGTACACAAACACCACAAGGACTTTTTACTCACTGCTAAATTGATTTATCACGGTTTGGATGTGTTTTTGTAGATAAAGTATCATTTGTGTGTGTTTACTAGCATTATTTTCAACTGTCAGGTTAATGACTGATGAGTCAGAAATGTCATGGAGCTCGTTTTAGTCGTTTTTTTTATGTCACATGAACAGACTGCACAGCTCTCACATTACAGCAAGAGGCAGAACTGGATCCAGATTTAGTCTGTGATGTCTGTGGAGCACCAGCTGCTAATACTGAGCAAGACAGAGAGGTGTGCATGTGTGTGTGTGTATGTGTCTGCGTGATATTGTGGAGGAGTGAAAGATGGAGTCACGTGAGTCGGAATCAGACACATGCAAACAAGAGGTTCTAGGTAGTGCAGTGGGCTAGACATGCATAACATCTGTATGCTAGTTAGTGAGGAATGCACTGAAAGACTTGTGAATAACCCTCTCTGTTCTGACTCTGCTTATTTTTCATGTTCCTGTTCCTCCCTTGCACCCATCTGATTCTATGCTCTTTCCCACAGGAGTTGGGGAAATATGGATTGTTGTATTATAATGCATTATTTATGATCATTCCCACTCTACTGCTGGCTCATGTGACTGGAGATATGCAGAAGGTAAGCAGTCCCTTCAGTCATACCTTTAAACATCTTTATTCGTGGAAGATTTTATTCATTAGATTTGTTTAATGTGAACATGAATAAACCGTCTCTGTAGTTAGTTTATGGTGTTGATGCTGACCAGCTATTGGAAAGTTTAATCCTAATTTGAAGTAAGTGCACTTACATGTGAGGGTGGGTGTGTGCCGTAAATATGAGCTGCCTGTTTGTTGGCGAGTGTTGGCAGAGACCTTCTGGTTTTCCCAGCTGGGGCCCAGCAGCCAGAAAGGCACAAAGCAGCTATTATGCACCTCGTAGAGTTATTACAGCAGCGCCTACAACCTCTCTTGACTGAGTAACCTCAGTGGAGATACAGACTACCACCTTTAAAACTACAGGGAACACAGTGTTGAATTTATAAGCATGTAAGTGTTGGTTGCCATTGACTCCCTAAAATGTGATCAGAAACTCTGCAGCGTTTGGTTAGTCTTTGTTTCTTCCACTGAATGCCAGACCAGGCACATCCACGAGGACTGACTTGATGTTTTTATTAAACAAACTGAATATTTTGCATATTTTGCATTTTTAAAGGGATAATTCACCCCAAAATCATTAATGCATATTTTCCTGTAGTTTTCGTGTGAGTTGCTGAGTATTGGAGTTATCAGTTGTAGAGATGCCTGTTAGTGTTGGGCAACTTTCACCGTCTCACTGTCAGCCCATCAACTGGCGAATGCTGATATATTCGTCCCCTCCTTCCACGTCCTCCTGTCCGAGTTTTAGCTGGGAAATGTGTACATGTTATGTTACCTACATTTGCTATGTCCAATAAACAAAACAAACTCTTAAGGAGCCAAAAAATGAAACATTCTTACATCTGTTTTCATAACAGAAGCAGAACAGAAGATACAACGGTACACCGTCTTAACCAAGTCTCCCCATTTTACCAAACTAAAATGAACTTATTGCCTCCTTACCCTGTTTTTTTTTATACACACCCTTCATTCAGACTAGACAGAAAAACAAAACAAAACTCACCAGAGGCATCTTTTATATTCTTTCCACTGTTCCAACAATCACAAACTCTGGTTTGGTTGAAATAAATCATTGATTCACCACGTTCTGAAATAGTCTGACTCTACAGACTGGTTTCCTCTCGTTTCTCCTCCAGATCAGTGCACACATCCTCCGGCTCATTGGGTGTGCACTGAGATGGCACTCCGCTTGTGGTGATCAAAGCACAAAAAAAAATACATTTGAAAAACTAAACAGCAATGTGTCTTTCCAGAAATTATGCCTTCCATTGGATAATTACTGCAGGAATGAATGTTTCAGCTGGTAACAAGTTATTTAACTTTAACTGATGCAGTGAGGAGCTTCTCATTTCTTAAACAACCATGTCAGACGACATATCCTGTGGTTGTGGAAGAGATGTTACTCTGTTTCAGAGGGGTCAAATTATTGGTCTGCATCAAGCAAAGAAAAGAACTAAGGAGACTGATGAAACTATTAAAACTGGGTGAAGAACTGTCCAGTGCATTATTAAAACCTGGAAGGATGGTGGTGAACCATCATCTTCAAGGAAGAATTGTGGTTGGAAAAAAATCTTGAATGATCGTGACTGGAGATCACTTAAATGTTTGGTGAAATCAAATCGTAAAAAATCAACAGTAGAACTCACGTCTATGTTTGAAAGTAAGAGCATTTCCGCACATACAATGTGAAGAGAACTCAAGGGACTAAACAGCTGTGTTATCAGTGAGGGTAATCGGGGGAAAAAAGGCTTCAGCTTGCTAGGGAGCATGAAGATTGGACTCTGGAGCAATGGAAAAAGGTCTTGTGGTCTGATGAGTCCAGATTTACCCTGTTCCAGAGTGATGGGTGCATCAGGATAAGAAGAGAGGTGGATGAAGTGATGCACCCATCATGCCTAGTGCCTACTGTACAAGGCTGTGGGGGCAGTGTTATGATCAGGGGTTGCTTCAGTTGGTCAGGTCGAGGTTCAGCAATGTTATGAGCCCAAAAAATGAGGTCAGCTCACAACATGAATGTACTGAATGACCAGGTTTTTCCATCAATGGATTTTGTTCTTCCCTGATGGCACGGGCATATTCCAAGATGACAATGCCAGGATTCATCAGGCTGTCAGATAGTGAAAGACTGGTTCAGGGAGCCTGAGACATCATTTTCACACATGGATCGGCCACCACAGAGTCCAGACCTTAACCCCATTGAGAATCTTGGGGA